>JAVYIG010002237.1:0-262054 GCA_035222895.1 Strongylocentrotus droebachiensis | reverse complement strand
AAAAAAACTACAAAAATAATTTTTTGAACTAAATTCTTTTCTTTTTGATCTATATCTCACCGGGACGGTGAAAGGTTGGAGGGGGAGAGTGTAACACCCATAAAGTGTGACTAGTATGGACATCATTCCCTCAGCATTGATTCATTTAACTACAGTTTCCCCTCTCTACTTCTCATCTCTCTCCGATTCTTTTCCCCTCTCTCTACTGTGTGGGGATATACACCTGTTATGCACATAACCCTATAGGCATCTCTATCCTCCACTCTCTCTTCTCTGACCACCTCTCTCCTTGGAATGTTATCTTTAGTCCGCTTATCTGGACATTGCAAACATGTGGTCATGCTCTTTTGCTTCTAAAACATTGTGAGGGGAAGACGTGTATTGGTGCTGGCTCCCTTTTATAGGTAAGAGAATGATATTCTCACTACTAATTCTCACATCCTCATTCTTAATCTAGAGTGATGTATATATATATATATTTGTATATTGCTAGATAAATGTATTTCACTTCTTAACAACTTTGTTCACGAGATGAATATCATACATTCCCATTCTCTGTCAGATGATTTGTCATTGTAGGGAACTTTTGATTCGCTACATAGTCTTAGCATATTCTCTGAAGACCTGTTTATTACCTTGTTTATAATCTCCTGAGTGAGAGTTATGTCGGTCAATGCATAGGCATATAGTACATCTCCTGTGGAGTATAGTTGTATTATACCTAGATAACTGTTTGTTAAGAGCAGCTCTTGTTAATACAGTATTAGATATATTATTATCCTGATTTGGAGAAGCTAGGCATACAGGGTCTGAATGACCTAGACTAGATGCCAGTTGGTCAGTAGGACACAGGAGGGGAAGTCTGTGTAAAGAAAGGATCTGATTGTTTTAGTACACGTACATGTACTATACTACAGGCTTCTACTAGAGAGGATTTTTATACTCTTCATACATTGCTTTCTTTTATATCTTTGACTATGTTTATTAACTATGTTTCGCCTTATTATGCGATTGCCTTTGAACAATTAATGCATTGTTTGCCACTCTTGTGAAACACTGAATTGGAAAGAGATTATTTTATGTTTTGTTGTTATATTATAATGTGTCTTTACATATTGTTATTATCCAAACTAATATGTGAATTCTGGCGTTGGTCTGGTCAAATCGGTAGTCAGCCTGCTACTGAGGGCGTCAACGTCATAAAAGGGTATCTCTGTCCAGTTCAGTTGTTATGTGGTTTTGTTATATTAATGTATGCCCAGTATACTTGCTTTGTTTTATTAACCTCCCTTTTATAGCCCTTCACTGCGGAGAAACGAATCTTCGGCTTTCTTGAAGAGATCACGCAACTCCATCCCATCAACCCTGTCCATTGGATAACAGCCTCCATATTTAAATTGACTTATATGAACGCTATGCAGTAATGATCATTATAGGGAACGCTATCCTGAATTAATTATTGTTCTCCAACAATACGCGTTTGATAGCAACGTCCCATATTCGTTGATGAGCGGACAATCTTCTTTTTCTTTATAAACGACCCGGTCTTATTAATATAAATCGTAGTGGGCCCTTAAGTATATTATATTTGTTTATTTGATTATCTGTAAAAGTATATCTCATGCCTTAGCTTATCCACCCTTCGGATAAGCAGATTAAAGGTGAAACAGTAAATCAATTACTATTGTCTTATATCCCTTTGTTGACTGTATGCATGATATTGAAGCACGAACCTGGTGTTACAACTATCATAATTAAGATTTTATAAGACAATCGAAATTAAAGTTTTAAGCCATAAACTTACATTATTTCTGAAATAGTTTTCACATTTTATCTCGCGGTAGAAACACCCTTATCCTCATATACATGACTAACACAATATTGTGAACCGGGGTATACACTGGGCTTTCTATATTGATACTATATTTAAAAAATATCCTCCGACTCATCTATGAGAAGAAATTAGTCACATCATTCTTGACACCATCGCCAGTTTTTTTTCGTGGTAAAAATATACTTGTCTTTAATTACATCTCTAACATAATTACTGTGAACCGAACTGCATATAAGTAGCTTTCTATATCTACTAATAGTAAGATTTAAGGAAATCTTGTTCACCTACTAAACAACAGTTTTGAGGGGTGGTCCTGAAATAATTTCCCCATTTTTTTTCTAGTGGTAAAAGAGCTTTATCTTCATCTACAAATCTGACTCAATTACCTTGAACTTATAGATGTTCGAAGCTTACCCTGCATACTATTACATGGTATTCCAAGGAAATCTTTGTCCCCCACTTGCCTATGAAAAGAAAGTTTTTAAGGGCATTCACGACATAATTTTCCACTTTGCTATAAAGGCGTATTCGAAACAAGTCGAAGCAAAGCGTTACATACGCATTTTGATAATAACAATCCCACCACCAATTCTTACATGTCTGACGTAATTACAATGACCTAAAGGAGGTGCGAAGCTTTCCGTATCCAATCTATTAAAAAGTTGTATTATTTATAAAAGTTTTTTAAATCTGTGTTCCTTTACGAAACAAAAGTTTTGAGGGCGTTCACGGCGTCATTTCCCACTTTTATTGAGGCGTGTATTTTTTACGATAAATAACACACTCCAAATTCTTTCTTATTTTCTGACATACTAACGGTGACCTGAAATTGTACGAAGCTTTCTGAATCCAATCTATTTAAAAGAAATGTTTGTCCCTCTACGAAACGAACGTTTTGAGGGCATTCGCGACGTCATTTTCCACTTTGATCAAGAGGTGTCTGACACAGTATCGATGCAAGGCTTAGCATATGTAAATTTGACATTTGACAATAAATTGCGTACTCCAATTTCTTTCTTAGTGTCTGACATAATTGCTGTAACTTAAAAGATAACGGAAGCGTAGGAAGGGAATATTATGTAGGAATATCTCAGACAAAGCCTTTACCGGATAAACAATTTTCTGGCATGATCCATGAAGATCAGACAACGTATAATTGTCCATGCTAATCGACCACGGAGGAAACTAATGTAGATAAAGGATATACGAAAACGTTGGAGGTAATCCACTAAAAGGGATTGGAGGAGGTTCATGGGGGACGTGAAAAAAATGATTATAATTCCTTTCTTGTTCCTTATTATGATCTCATCAGGAAATTCCCAGTTCTACAATCGATGCATCATCGAAAGGTCATCAGATGTATGCTGTCGTAGGTATAGGGATATTATCAATCTGAATAAAATAGAGTTGTTTATTTGGAGAGCATGTGATATACCCGGAAGGAGGATTATTATGATCGTGAGAGCGAAGGGACATGAGAAACTGTGTCGAATATATCCCAAGGTGCGTAGGCATATAGATTACGGGGGGTATATACGGCTTATAGAAGGGACAGATAGCTAGAAGTATAATGTCAGGTATACCTTCGCAAAAAATAATAGTCGTAACAGACTATTAAAGTGAACAGTCCAATTCAAGATCGTCGCATAACCACGCAAAAAGATCAACTATCCCAGGACCCGATCGGATCGGTAATATTTTATAGAGGGCGGAAAATTCAGTCCAAATGATTGCATAATTGCATAGTCGAGTTGAAATCGATAATCACTCTCACACCGATCAGTAAGTTCACACGCTGCGCAGACCACCTGCTTCTGTATTTCCAATAATGTAATTTCCATCTTTGGATCATAAGCAGGGGCGTATCTAGGATTCTTCAAGCACAGGGATGGTGGTGGTAGTGGGAGGGGAGAGGGGGATGTTCAAGGACAGAATCGCCATGGCGAGTTAGGGCTTTTTTTCCCCCACGGGCCTCTCTATATTCTTGATCAGGGGCTGGTCTGTGTGTGGTACACCAGGGCCGGTTGATCAAAAAGATGATATCAATTTCACTTCCATCCGCCCAACGAGGGAGGAAGCGATGAGGGGGTGGGTAGGCTCACAACGCCCTTGTAGTCCAAAGAGTTAGAAAGAGGGCGGCAAGAACTCAGATGTCGGGCACATATATTTTTTTTGTGTGGACGTATGGTATGTCATTTATACGGGGAGGGGGGAGATGGAGAAGCAGCTTAGCCCCTTAATCTGCTGGTGCGTTCTATACTACATAAAATTGTGATCCTGTATTGGACGCTTCTCAGAAGGGCAATGTTTGGTATTCTGTCACTGGCCAATTAGAGAGACTATTGGGAAAAATTGATAATCATCATCATTGTGCAAGGGTTTTTCTCTCATCCTAGCCGCTACTTACAATAACCATGCTAGCATTGCGAGTAACCACAACATGTACGGTAAGGATTATCAATACCAGTTTACAGAGGAGTAGCTACGTCTGGCTACGGGCCTGGGCATGGAGGTACTGGGTACGTGCCCCTCTCACAAGTAACATTACATTCTTTAAACGCTTTAATGAATAATATTGCATGAACATACAGCGGCTGCAACTATTGAAACCGAAAGTCACTTCACTTGCTCGTTATTTTGTAAAAACTAGATAGTCGATAGTCGGCGAGGAGAGGACATCCCCCTTCCCCTCTGAAAAGACTTTGTCCCGGAATTTTCATAACCCTAGAAAAACTTGTGCATGGCTTTATCTTCTATTAAAAGTATTACAAGTTTATGCGTGCTCTAACTAAAATTAAGTGATTTTCCCTATTCAATTTTAATGCCATGGATTCCAAAGTGTAGTTGCTAAAAGATCACAGCCCATTTAAAGATATAAAATAATCTTACTTCATGAAAGGAACAAAATTGCCGAAAATTCATGAGGTATGGTAAACATTCCACAGGCTTATAATCCGCAAGGGCTGCTAAATGGAAAACGACTTTACACTTTGATGAAAAGCGTTGGCGTACGTACTTCAGATTAATTATGAATGCAAATGCTTCCAGAACCAGGTTAGGAATAATCGCGATCAAATGCGCCCCTTCTTAAAGGGAGTGTAGCTTGGCATGTACTAGTTAAAGCCATCTACGTCTTCTTTTGGACAACTGCACGTAAACGAATGGACTTGGTTAATGATAGTCAGCGACTTTATCTCTACATGGTCAGCGCGCGCTAGCGTTCCCGAAACAGACCGAAGTTTCACTCACGCTTCGGTTTCGCGTACATGTATGTTGCACGCATGTGATTGCTGCGGTCGCGTCGTCCGTATTCGTATTCACGATTTTCCCCCAGTCAGGCCACGGGAAAGACACGAAGTCTCTTCATGCTACACTTCCTTTAAAATAAAGCCGCAGAAATCAGATATGGCATTACCAGTTTTAAATGAAGAAAAAACATACCTTTGTTAAAATAATGGAATATAATTAATGAGTCGCTGTTGGATTTGTGAGGGTGTGTAAATATAATTGTAATGCCTAAATAAGTTATGTGATTGAGAAATACTTACATTATGTTTTTGGTTTCCAAAGTGCTAGTCGAACTGTTCATATGGATAGCAATATAAAACATTCAGGTTTGGATTATGAAATCATATTAAGAACACGGAATTCATTAATAAAAAGGCATTTAGTAACAACAACACTAGTAGTTGCAGAAGTAGTAGTAGTTGAAGTAGAAGTAGTAGTATAAGTAGTAGCAGTAGTATAAATAGTAGTAGCAGAAGTAGTAGTAGAAGAAGTAGTAGTAGTAATAAACGTAGTAGTAGTAGTAGTAGTTGTAGTAGTAGTAGTAGTAGTAGAAGTAGTAGTAGCAGTGGTGGTAGTAAGGTTTGAAATAATAGACAAATACCAGCATATAGGAAGAAGAAGAAGAAGAAGAAGAAGAAGAAGAAGAAGGAAAAAAATAGGGGTCGAACAGACGACGAGAAAGATTTAGAAAAAAAAGAAAAAGAAGTAGAAGAAGAAGAAGAAGAAGAAGAAGAAGAAGAAGAAGAAGAAGAAGCAGGAAAAAAGGTGACGAAGAAGAGAACGAGGAAGATTTAAAAAAAAAAAAACGTCGAAGTAGAAGTAAAAGAAGGAGAAGAAGAAGAAGAAGGAGAAGAAGAAGACGAAGATGTAAAAGAAGAAATAAACTGAAGAAAAAAAAGTGATTACAAAAATGCACAGAATAGCGAGAATATGATAACGCTCATGACAACTATACCTATCTCTGACTTGACGTGGATGGCGCACCTCTCCATCACCGTTATCTCTCGGCTCATCTGACACCCGTGAGCGCATCACAGCATGGTAACCAGGGATGCTGCACGCATCACCTAGCCCTCCCTTGCTACCGTGACTCCCCGGGTGACGATCCCTAACTACTCGTAGAGAACACCACCTATAGTCAGCCCTTAAAGGCCCACTGTACTGCTTGTAGCTACTTGCTCCCTCTATATAGAAAACAATGCCTATAATCGGTGACCATTGGTCCCCCATGATCCTTTTTTTCTTATTTTAATTGAGAGCTGAGTTGATGAGATAGTCACCTGTCAGTGACTTTCATGGGATGTATAATCCCTCCTAGTCCTAGCCAAACTAGTAAAGACGACCTTTAATAAAGTCTATACACAAACAGACCCTGCTGGTATCAAAACTATAGGTATCCCGTTTAATTTGTTTACTTAAAAAAAAAAAAACCCGCTATCAATAAAGCAATGTTTGTATACGTAACATGTCTACAGACGGATCAGTGCTTTGGATTCAAAATTAAATGAAAAAAAAACATCTTCAAAGCGAAAGAGAAAGGAATTGTGCAGTGAAAGGGTACTCATTTGAAAGGAATCGATTGAAATTTGAATAATATTTCTTTTCTGATAATAGAAATGTATGAAATTCCACAAAAAAACGAGAAAGAAATAGAAAAGATATACATTTGTCATGTGGATAGATATACGGAAGAACATATATGGGTAGAAAGATACATATGTATATAATATAGTGTATATACGTGTATGTGCGTGTGTGTGCCTGAGAGAGAGAGATAGAGAGAGAGAGAGGGAGAGAGATAGAGGGTGTTGAGAAAATAAAGTGAATTTTATGGTTTGTAATCATTGAAACTATGCTCTCGTTGCTGGACTTCTAATATCATTATTTTATATTATAAAGCAAATAAACGAGGTTAAATGTCACAGATAAATTTGGTTGTTGTTCAAATCGAGACATGGGGTGGGTAAAAAGTCAAGCTCACCAAAAGACTAGATGTCACACGACCCTACAGGCATCTAGACAATGGCGCGTGCGCTAGGCCGTCACGTGATCTCACGTTATCGCGACGAGCGAGCGGACCAGTCAGGTAGCAGCGTTTTGCGTGGAACTCGGAAGAAGAAAAAAAATCGCGAGAAGAGATGAATAATTGCATTTGTTGGATGGTGATGCGGTATCACTAGTTGACTCTTACAGTTCTTGAAGTGAGATAGAGAGGGATAGTTTCAGTTGCTCTGTCAAATCCCTCTGTCGGTTTATCGCTCGCACTTTAGAGATCATTATTGTCATTTGGCAGATAATAGTTGGATATTTGATCGCTTACATTCAAGGAGGGGAAAACCTAGCGCTTCAGATAGTGGATGCGACCTACATCAGTTTTGTGCAAATAGAGAAAAGTTTAAGAATTATAAGTGTGGAGACCTTGCGGTGATTCTGTTTTTAATCCGGGAGTTTTTCTCTTGGATCTGTTTGTTCTCAGTGTATCTGACTAGATGGTCATTAGTGTCATGTGAGTCTTAATTCAGTGCATGCTGCGACCTGAAATAATTTACACTGTTGATTCATTTAATGGAATTTGTGGAGCTGGGCTGCAGGAGCGAGACGAGTGTAGGAGCGTGCGTTTAATGCTTGGCCCTTCTCTGCCAGCCACTCAGCAAGCCTCTCTGCACCCCCGCCAAGAAAGGACTATCATCTCCTTCGCATCCCGCTGCTTTGATAAATGTTACAGACAATTTGTTACGGGTTAACTCGTCGTCATGAAGGAAGCTCGTGGACGGTAAAAGACCTTCTTCACCGAGTCCCTAAATCTGCAATCTTTCTGCGATATTGAATAGATACATCAACTTGCGGTGGCTTTATGCGAACTAAATTGTCTCTCTCTCGGGCAGTACTTGCCAGAGGTTAAAGCACCCGTGTTATAGGGACTCTTGGAGGAAAACAACAAGGCAACCCTTTTAGAGATCTGTTTCAGGACCCTTTTTTTTATACCGTGTGCATCCGCGTTGATTTGGAAGGGAAGCTAACGCCGTTTCTACGGGTGACCAGAAACTCTACTCGGGCGCTGCGACAATAACATCAACAAAGCTTGGAAATTTTAGACAGGGGCACATTATTCGAAGCCGCCCACCTGCATCGAAAGGTTGTAACCGTAGATTACAATCATGGTTCCCTACGCTGTCTCCATCTTTTTCTTGCTGTCGGTAAGTGACAAAATATCGTTAACCTATATGCCTTCATTAACCCATCCCGTGTTGTATTTTATTGCGTGAAATACTTAGCTCCCGGCTGAGTGAGCGAAAAATGTTAAAGCCCCTTTAAAAGTGTTGGGAGCCCCCAAAATTAATGGCTTAATTTAACTTAAATTGTAAAATAATGTGAAAGAGTGTATCCCTTAATTATTTTAAGATGCATTTCTGCAAGGCTCTTCAAACAAATATGTTTGAAGTCGAATATTGATAAAAGAATACAAAATTTAGGTTTACGGCGTACAACAAAAACTCGAATTATGTATTCTTTTATCGATTTTTGTCTTCAAACACATTTGGGAGAGAATCGTGTCTCTTTATCACATTATAATACGATTTAAGCGAAATTTTGCCATCAAATTTTTGGCGAATTTGAGACTCCAAACACTTTTTAGAGGGGCTTTAACCAACAGGAAAAGGAGAGCGAACCCTGGATTGTATTTGCATTAGAAAATATTCATTAATCGATGACAACGCGCCTATAATTATATTCCGCGTGAAAGTAATGAAATTTTAATTACGAATAGGGTACATTTCTTTAATGTGGAAATTGCATATGCTTCACAGGTTAATACCACAATGGGTATGACGGATACACAACTTTCTGATACTCCATCCATGTTAGAAATATGTGGTTGGAGCTCTAATTACAGTGCCATGTTAATGCCACATGAAAGTATTTCAGGATCTCGCTTTAATTTGTGGCTCCGATGAAAGATTTCGTTACCGTTGCATAGAGTGTCAGTGCTTGGTTTGATAGCATCGTGTTTTTTAATAACAAATACGGTGTGACTTTTGACATGTCTCGCAATCTAACTCCCCAATGAAAACGCAAAGGTATTTTCCAATTTAATCCAGGTAATAATTCAACAAATCCTCCGGCTTCCTCTTACAATCATGTACTCGACCTTAATATCATATTCTCGACCTCAGTATTTCAAGATATAATTATGATGGACTTTTGACATTGTTTCAAGGATTTTAGAGACAGGGATCTAAGATATTAGAATAGACACCGTTTTAATTAATTTCCTGTACGCTGGTATATTTATAGACATGACAAACTGCGTGCCATATAATAAAAGGTTTCACTTTCCTAAGCGTTAAAGGCCCCCAAAACATATCACAGAGTCACAGACCAAACATTTTTGTTGTCTCGTATAGTTATTTTTAAGTATTGAGACTTTCATCAATGTTCTATTGTACTTCCTCAGTCATTTCAATAAGAAATATCTTTAACAGAGCAAAATCAAGACCAAGTTATAAGCTGGTTAGTTTGCCTTACAAAGTCGCGCACTTTTTACAAATAGTTTGTATACTGTTTCCATCTACACTCGATTGACGTTATGAAGCCTTTAGCACATGTGACGGTGTCTTTTTACTTGTAGTTGGGTGTATTTATCCTGTATGGACTTAACACTTCAGCATCCCTTCATACATGTTCTGAATTGATTCCGACAGTTCGGATATACTGTATCTTATCACGGCTGTATACACGCACGAGGATGCCGACATGCCAACGGCATCTCAAGCAAACATGGCTAGAAAGGAATGCTATTATCTTAGAGAGGATTGTTTATAGAGGGGGTAATAACGTTCAAGTGTATCCTCCTTTTAAAAATCTAGCATCTTTCGTCTTTCCCGCGCTGACCTTATAATAATGTTGGCCATCTCTCCGGCGCTCTCCCGCCCCTATTATTAGCGGTGACATACTTTCCCTCATCCCTTCCATCCACGGAGGGGAATAGACTTTTGCCCCGTTAAAATGTTTTCAATTTACCGTGAATCACGAAGCTCTGTCTGCATATAAATGCGAGCTGGCAAAATACAGGTAGGCATTCTCATCCCATGCTTTCCCATATCTCTCTTTCCCTTAAGGGTTACCACGTGACTCATGCGCTATAATGTCGTTACAATTTCATTCCATGCCAAGTTCGATAAGAAAGACGTATGCCTGTCTGTATGATGAGCACTTTATATCTGTGTCTGACCTTCTCGCGGATTGTTGGAAAACTGCTTTTATGCGCTTCCTTAAATGTGCTCATTGTCGTGCGGTAAGTTTAGAGATATCATTCTTCGCACAAAGCAATCGCGCCAAGCAAACATCTATCAAAGTAGCTTATACAGACGATTGGATAGACCTACCTGGAGTGGAAAAGTGTTTTCCCCCTTTCAAGATCAAGGGCATATCAGAACGAGAGAAGGAGGAAAAGCATGAATATTCCCTTCTAAAGAAGAATGGATTTAATAACTATCAATATGCTATTTCCGTGTCAACTTAGAACTTGGCCTATAATTATATGGAACGCTTCCTTACATGTGCTCATTTTCGTGCGGTAAATTTAGAGATATCATTCTTCGCGGCAAAGCAATCGCGCCAAGCAAACATCTATCAAAGTAGCTTATACAGACGATTGGATAGACCTACCTGGATGGAGTGGAAAAGTGTTTTCCTCTTTCAAGATCAAGGGCATATCAGAAAAAAAGACAAGGAGCAGCATGAAATTCCCCTTCTACTGAGAAACATGGATTTAATAACATTCAATATGCTGCATCCGTGTCAACTTAGAACTATGAAACGGTTTACCTGTATATTTGCAATCTAGAGAAATTATGTAGAAAGACATAGAAAGAGATGAGGGAAAAGAGAGAGAGAGAGAGAGAGAGAGAATGGTGGAGAGAGAGAGAGAGAATGGTGGAGAGAGAGAGAGAGGAGGAGAGAGGAAGAGAGAGGAAGAGAGAGGAAGAGAGAGGAAGAGAAAGAGAAAGTGAGGGTGTGTGTGAAAGGGAGATAGAGAGAGAAACAAAGAGAGAAGGGAATAGGAGGGAGGGGGTGGGCCGTACACGAATACATATCGCAACCATTATGATAAATCGTTTACCCGCTACATTTTGAACAAACATTCTTACAATCATTTTGTCAATCACGATCATTATATGAAACCTACTACTTGATATTCTCTTGATGAATCATATTTTGGTGGTATAAACAAATAACTACTCAAGTCGTATGTCAACATTCGAATGTTGTGACGCACTTTGCGAGATACAGACTAATTAGTACATTTTTTTATGTTGCCAAAATGATCGTACATATCTGCTGCTGGTATAGGTTAAGCATAAATAATTAAAGCACAATTGAAGAGAAACATATTTTCCCAAGTATTACAAATATGAAAGGATGGTGTACATTTTAAAACAGGAAAATATTACAGAAATATCAAATCCTACAGAGAACATAATAAATTAAACTAGTTTTTGAAAATCCCGTTAAGAACATTCATGTCGAAGCATATTGGTTTCAACAGTTCGTCTAACGCTTTAAGATGTACTTTCAAAATAAAGTCAAAATTCTACTAGACTACGTATTCAAACAAACATCTATATCAGCTCTACATCCATTTAGTATTTTGAGATGTGACGAGGCTCATGCTTTTTAGCGGAATATACCAAAATGAAAAAGATAACGAGATGATATTGAAATCTATGTTTAGAACCTTGAATGTCTCCTCATGTTACTGTTAAAAAAAAACATGAAAACAGAATACCTAAATGTAATTAAAACGAAATTTTTAGATTGAAGAGATATCATCACTATATTCACCCAGCCCTTTTTTCGTCATCCATAAGTTATATTCTTTTACAAATTTGTTAAGGTATATCATCATAAGTAAATCCAAACGAATGACAAATGTGATTCCGGCTTTTCATCTGAAATATCTCATTGGTGTTTTTGTTGGTAAAAGAATTAGTGCTCAGAGATATTTTGCTCTTAAAAACACTTATTATAAATGTTTGTATACGGCTTTTCGCTTTGTAGAAGAAGACAGTAAACATAGATATTTTGCTCATAAAAACTTTAGTTATGGAATTATGTGATATTTTTCTTTTTAGCTCTTATTTTAATAGGGGAGTGCTTATTTTCGCAAAACATTGTCACGTAGCTTGATCAGTGTGAGAGAGTTAGTGGCGTAAATTATTGTTAGCTAAAAAGCAATATAAAAATTCATCAGAAAAAGAACGAGACTTACACGAGGATCGTAGATCAAGCTAATGACATCGCATTGAAGTCGAGGGTACTCTATGAGATAAGTGACAATCAAGGCCATTATTCATATGCCACTTAGAGAATTGATATCTGAAAAGCATCAGCAAATAACAGGCATCGCAAGACATCAAAATGTGATAAAAGACATCCCGTTTAGAATATTACGCGGTTGGGTATTTCGCTCTCAGCTTTGAACTGTTCATATAATACGCGCGCGATGAAAGCAGTGCTCAGCATCTTCACAAAGCTTTATGAATCCCGGTGACATCATAAATCATTCTGCTATGGCAGGCGCTCTTGACAAGGGAAGGGCTATCGCCGAAGTGAGAGCCATATATCATTTCAATTACGTGACTTTGTCGAACATTTTTTCCTTAATAATCCGCCATCATCGTAGATTAGCGCGTTTATCACTTCACTCTGATACAAACTGTGAACTATGCACTCGCATTCATCTTAATCACTCGGCCATCATCGACATCCATTTTTTCTTTCCTTCTCGCCCATTTTCTCTTATTTGTTCTCCCCGCACCTGCCATATTTCTACTCTCCTTTCAAATCCCTCAAGAAATATTACATGCCTTCGATTTCTATTTTTACGTCATGCTTTTATGCTGAGTGACTTTCTCTCTTTTGGGCTCTTGTTTCGGGGAGAGAAAGTGAGCCGACCGGGGCCAGAAGATCGCTTGCACCGCAGCCGTCAAAATCTCGCAAGGAGCGCATAACTCTAACATTCATTACTGTAGCGCTTCATAAAGAGGCGAAAGGGGAATGGTGGCCCTGATCAGCGATGTAGTAGAAAATGAAGCAGATGCATGGGTTGTTCAACAAATTACTAAGCAGTTACAGTTCTAACAGATGGTTAACCACATTCACTTCAATTTTTAATAATGATAGTTATAAAATTGATAATATTTTGTAAATTGATTTTGCGCATATCAATATACTCAACAATAAGAAATCCTGAAATGACATTGGTAATAATTTGTTGAATAATATAAAGAAAACTATATTCAGACGTACTTTAAATTCATGTTCAGTGCTTTTATCATCCACATTTAATTTAAATTTGTCCTCATTACATGCACAGTGCATATATAATGCAATACTAGTATATGCCTGATAAACCAACGTTTTTGAAAAGGCATAGAAATGTACAGATCAATTAGTAACGATAACATACATGTAGATTCAACAGTCGAATGTTTCAAAGAACATCTCTGAAACAACATCAGTGGGGAAAAGTCCCACTTCAGTGTTCTAGGAATGATTCGAATCTTAAGGATGGCATCATCTCCAAGCGACTAGGGAGCGAATCATCCCCTCCCCTGTCTCCTCTCGGCTCTACCCTCTCTTACACCTACTCTTTTTTTAGGGTTGATGAAAACAGAGATGGGTATCTTGTTTAGTAAAAGAGCTTTTATCGGCCGCGACACTTTATTGCATCCTTCGATTTCTCGCTGTTATTCTTGAGTGGGCCGGTCAAAGCAGGGTGGGATGATAACCAACAACGGTGGCGTAGCTACCAGGCGGCACGAGGGGGGGGGGGGGCACATACCCCTCCCCATCAAGTGGTGGAAAGAGCGTGAGAAAAAATGTGAGAAAAGAAAGGGCAGCTAAAGGAAGACACCAGGACCATCTCCCATACTTTTCCCAATAATCAGTAGCCTTGTACATTCGCATGTCATTTTCGAAATAAGATCGGTACCCCCCTTCCAGTGCCCCTCAATGGGTAAACTCACGCTTCGCCTCTGACCACCGATAGCCTTTTCACAAGGACAGAATGAATACCAAGCGTTGTGTAATATGCCTTTTCTATTCAGTATCATATACCGCTTCATTGTACTAGCTTATTATGAGACATACATCATTTTTCGAACTGCAGGAACTTTCTGATATTTTTGAAAATAATTTATAAGTGTGGTATTTGTGCCTGTTTGATGGACAAATGCATGTATGCATCAGTAATTATTTAGTCTAGCAGACTATTTTGTTCGGGGATTAAACACGTAACATTTAAGAAGGAATCCTGATAAATGTATTATTATTATAATAGAAGATTTGAGTTATGGAAAGAAAGAGCTAATGAATATTCATATATTCATTGCGTTCATAAAATAGTGAGAATTTTCCTACTCTGTAACCGCACTCTGCATGTTGTCATATAATACAAAAACACACACTCAACATATCATATTTATATAATGTCATCATTATTAACCCAAGGCATTGGATTTCAAGCCTTGCACACAAATGTGCACCATCTCCACTCCTTAGGGAGTACTCCTATACAATTTTACACTGTTCATATCCATTCATGTAAGGCAATGGCAAAAGCATTTGCGTAAAGACAACACCATCACTCTAAATCTCCAACTTTTTCTCTCTTCAGCATGCGGTTTTCTCTATTACTGCAAATGAACTTAAATCCCCATTAAATGTTTATTACTGTAATCTTGCCTAATTCTGTAAATTTCTAGTCTGTAGTACGGGTTTTGATGCAATTAGAACTAGATTCAACGCTCGGTCGTTCAGTTTTCCTCCTTTCAGATTGCGGTTTTCTCTATTGGTGCAAATTAACTTAAATCCCCAATCAAGTGGAATGATAAATAGATTGGAGAAAATAAATCACCGTTAAACACTAATAGTCAAGATAGGGAAGTGCGAATATAGTTTTTTCGTTTACAGGTGATTTGATAATAGTTTAACGCACGTGTAATTATATTGCTATATAATCATGCATTTATATTACTTCTACGAAGTATATTTGATTTTCCATCCGATTAGAACCAGTATTGTGTTACTTAATCTGGTGGGATATATTGCTTCTAAATGGGATACATGGTGCATTTAAGTAGCAGTAACTTGCTTATATAATTATTAACTTTCAACGTCAATTTAACCGGCCTATAGTAATACAACAAAACAATACAAAACAAAACAAAACAAACAAACACACAAACAAACATAACGAGGCACTATATGCCCGACGAATACCTTGGTTTATCTGTTATTACCAGCGACAACGCTCTACACTATATTTCACGTCTCATTATGAAAAGCTGCCAATAGCGGGCTCGTAAAATATATTAACCAGCAGAATTGTGCCCGATATTACAATTAAGATGTTAATGAAGCGTTTGTTATTTGAAATCCCTTTAAATGCATCCTCTCTAATTGGAATAAAACGTTAAAATGACATAGATGAAATAATCCTGCTGTAAATTTGGAGGTAAAATGATGCTCCAGATTATTAATTGAGTTCGCTCACTGGGGTTTAGGGACAATTTCGCTGAAATGCTCGACTCTAATTGATAGCAGGGCTGTCCTCAATTTTTTAGTAGCTCGTAATTTGAAGTTATTTTTTAATTTGCAGTACCAGGGTACCCTGCATAGCTATTCCTATAGACGTAATTGGGTAGACAATTAATGACAACTCCATAAAAAGACATTTAAACAAGTTATGATCATCATCTGCTGTGTGGCATCAATTAGTAATTGAAATATTTATACAAGTAACATCTAATTTAGTAAAAACGCCGCTCTAAAGGGAACTAAATTCCATTTCCCTATTATCAGGCACTAGTCGGTAGTATTTCCATTGGTCATACAAGTTTGATTGCTTTGATTGCCTTTGGCTGAAGTACATGTATGTCACCGTGCTAAAATAAAATGAACAAACAAACAAACAAACAAACAAGTTTGAAGTTTTTGCCTAAAAATCAATTAAATATCAAGTAAAATGAATATCTAGAGGAGCAAAGACCAGCTATACCCACACGTATATTAATTTAACATGTCGTCGTTTGCGAGCCATAAGGGCGTTACATAATGACACTTAAAATAGTACCCTTCTGGCTCTCAGCAGACTTCAGAGTAGAATAAACCCAAATATGATGGGTACACAGCGGATGAGACAGACAGCTTTTGTAGACCTGTATACGCTACATAAAAGGTCGCTTCAATGCATGTTGAAAAAAAATACTGTTACATCGTTCCTATGTAACGCATGCCGTGATCTGTTCTCTGTCTACACTCATCAATTGCACACATTGGAAGACTCAGTGATGCCAGCACCGCTTGTAGTTTTCGTGATGTATTTGTGATTGTGCTAATTTCCATTCGCTAGCCATTGTCGTCATCCTGGTTCCCGCCTAATTCGAGGAGCAGTCAACAGAGTAAAGACAAAATTAGTATCAGTCGAAGGTTCAGCGGGCTATACTTGGCTCTTCTCACGCGAACTGTGGGCACGACGGGGGCTAGCTGTTCGATCCGGGAGTACGACCCCCCCCCCAATGCCCAGCTCCCGTATTTCGTAGAAATCATATGGAAAAAAAAAGGAATTTTCTCGATATCTAAACGTTGTTTTAAAGGGTGGAGCACAGTCATGTTGAAAAGATAAATATATAGACTGGGGCTGTTCGATCCGGGTGCAAGACCCCACTACCCCCCCCCCCGCATTTCGTAGAAATCATCGTATGGAAAGAAAAAAATTCCCGATGTCTAAACGTTTTTTTAAAGGGTGGAGCGAAGTCATGTTAAAACTAAATCTAAAGATAGGGGCACTTTGCTTTGCATTGAAATGACCGTATAGTTTTCACATGTACCACGGAATTCTGGCAATATGACACTAGTGTAAACGACAACACTGACTTGATCCTATATTTCATACTAGGTTTATAGAAATAAATGTCGAGAGGTAAATGATGTTTATTGCATTGTTTATTTCATTCTTTAGAAAGGAAATCGCACACGCACACCAAGCTGTTAAACCGTATCCGTTTCTTCAGTGATCACGGTTTGTCTGTTTGTAATTGACAGTGTTAAACTTTTACTACGACCCTTAAGACTTAATTTAGATTTAGTGTTAGTACTCTTTTATCATGTCGTTAGTTTCTACTACGGCCTCTAAAATAGTAATTGAATGTGTATACTACATTAAGGTCCCCTTACAGATCGTCAAAGATAGTTATCGGCAAATCGTGCCTTGGCTATACGCAGTAAATCTTCCCTCAACATGCTTTAGCTTCTTATAATCTATGGTACTAAATCATAGCTACCATAGTCCATCAAGCTTATAGTAATCTGTATATAGCATATTCCATAGGTCTATAGTACCATAAAGTGCATATGCATGATAATAAATACACGGCGCAATAACGCTACCCCATTGTTGAATGTGTTTTTCGACACAAAGCCCGTGGCGCCACTTTCAAAGTCACGTGATCGCATTGGACGTCAGAACATGGTGTTATTCTTCTACCATGGCGCCGTCGATGTATTATAGGATTCACCTCTCCGCGTCCTAACAGGTGGAAGTAGCAATCTGCGGGATGACATGATATTTACCCGTCGTAGTTAGACAATTCTATACCATCCCAGGCCTCGCGTGGGGTCTCCATACTGGACGCAGCGCCAAATACCATGTAGCTATTATCATTGTCGTTAGCATACATAATTAAGGCACGGTAATTTTGCTAAATGGTGCCTGATATACTTTCGCGCATCAGCAATTTGCCCGAATGATCCGTTGACATAATATACGCACAGGGGATGCATCAGTGTATTAAAAACATCATTACGATTTGGTACATTAGTGAAGAATGATGAACATGGGAGACCTTTTATTTTAGAAATGTATTGCCAAACGAATAATACTATTACCGTGCAATCGTACTTCCATTTCTAACAAAAACGTTCTCGTTAAACACTTTGTATTATCAGCTATAAATTGGACATCAACTGCTTTGTTTGATAATGCTTTAATAAATTACACTTCTATTTTACGTGTTGATAATTATTCATTAACCGGGCGATTAGAGAGAGTAATCGAGTGTAAATTTCATTCAGCATGTTAATAAATCCATCACAATGGCGTTCAAGAAATCTGCAATGAGAAAGATTTATTTTATTGAAGATAATACCAGGTTTTTTATTTTTTATATAAGCAGGGCACCAATTATCATTCTTCGATACCTTTTCATAAAAGATCACATCAGTCGTGAAATAGTCTGCAAGAAACTTTGGTTATTAGTATGTTCCGTTATCCCAGTAAAGGATAATTAACATAAAACATCTCAAAACTACATATAGCATACGGAAATCAATATGAGAAGTAAAACAGATTTATCTAAGCTAACAATTATTCATTAAGTTGTACAAACAGTGTTAAATATTAAATCTCAAGTAATATCTCGTATTAAACTAAAACCCTTTCGTAGACAACTTAGGGAAAAAAGTGATGTTCGTATTCCTCTCAATTTGGGACGTCAATGTCAGCTGTGTTAATATTTTGGGCAGTTACTGGTCTTTCTTTGTCAAAAGAACTAACATCATGTGGTATTATAGTAAGAATTCTAAACTGATTAAGAATACACAAGTAAAACGTATGTTTAGAAAATATTGATGGAACGTTGTCATTAATTCAATAGTTGTATGAATTCAACGTCTGTATGAATTGGCCATCCATACGGCCTAGACAATACAAACATCCGACTCTTTTAAATGGCGAACGAACACAGAATTATAATGTAAACACGCCATGTCTTTCAATGATACATACCCAGGCTCGAGAGATGATGCTGTTGCTGGTGGTGGAGGGAGGAGGAGGGGGGGGGGGGGGGGGGGGGGGTTAAGGGCGACATATACCACCATTCCTTCCCTGTGACATTACATATGGTTACCCCTCCCCCTCTTTGAGTAAGAAATCTAACATCCCTTACAAAAAATTGTTCGGCAGGTGAATTCGGAAGAGAAAGACCTTCGCAATTTGCCCGCCCCATCTCGTTTCTGAATCTTCTTTATAGCTGCATCACAACTGACATTTCTGATCATTACTAACTAGCTTATCATTTTCCTTGGCGCCACTTTAATTTTATTTCCATTTCTCCTCCTAGTGACTCTACAGTTGGAAAACAAAATGTATTTACAGTAATGACGTCATAATAAAATCCTACCGAACATCCTTGGTTACCAGAATACCTATTCCGCGTAGTGCTGAGCCGTAGAGATGGAATGAATTATCACTCGAAAATAATGCTGCTTAAACCTTTACTCAATTATTTGACAGCATCGTTGGTTTTAAGGAAAGTGGTGTGTACTGGAGAAATGGAAAAAGGAATATTTTCTGTACAATGAAAAGGGCCCAACGAAAAAGGCTATCAGATCGTAGAGTTACGATTCGATGAATTTCATGCTTCAGCCATTGGTTGGCAGCGAAAGTAAAACAACTATTAAATGTGTTTCCTCTTTTAGAACAATCCTACACCCATGATATGATCATGTTTTGCAAATCTGGCAGAATAAATGATTACTTTCCATTGAAATTTTGGCGTCGTCAACATGGGCGACGGACATGGTTCATTTATTGTTTTCCTGACTGCTAAAAAAAGCACGTATATGCTTGAGAGTACGTAACCAGGGGACCGACGGCTTTAATTCCTCTCCAAGGGACTTGATATGAGGATTAATTCCTTACCGAAGGGCACAAGCGAATTGAAATGGGTTCGAACCCGGAACCTCTCGGTAACGTTTATATTATGTTATAATATGTCACAACATGTCACATATCGTACATAATTTCCTTGTCTTCTGCTAAGGCATGACTTTTTAGGACCAACTTACGGCATTATTCTTACCCACTGACCATCAATATGATCCGTGAAAATTGTAATTATTCGCTTCTTATTCACGTTTCGAACAAAATCGATGTTGTCTGCACTGACATTGCTAATCAAACTGACACTTCTACATCAGTTCTTCTTAAATATCAAGACTGCAACATTCTTCCCGATCCTATACTGCCAAAGGCTATCTTTGGTAGTATTTCGGAAGTATAGCCCCCCCCCCCCCCGCACAATAAAATCGTACCCTTGAATCTGAGTCTGGAAGTATTCACCCACAAGTGCAGTGTCCCCATTTATTGATTACCTCTTCTATCACGAATGCTTGCCGCTCGGGCATCTATTTTGCTTTACCCTCTGCAGATGAACTAGTAGAAGAAGAAGGACAACGAGAAGGAGAGAGAAGATCGTGAAAATGACCAGGACAAATCTAGATTGCATTCACGAGGAAATAGAAAGATCTATTTCGAACACCCAGCCGCGTTTCTTCCTCGAATCCGTTCCTTTCCCTCTTCCCCTCATCCTCACCCCGATTCGGGCTCTCTCCGTCTTTAATGAAATTGCGATAACATATAAGTCGCTAGGGAAAGGGTCGCTTCTACGTATATCTCTTTTTCGTCACTCTTACGGCTGCTGGAGCGCCTTTATTCTCAAGACGTCGATTTGGCGCCCTTTTCACTCCACCCGGAGTCAAATAAAAACGCATTTGCATACATCGGGTATCATGTCCTGCTAACGGCCTCTTAACATATTTATTGCTGTTCCCCACCGCCATGATGCCCTTTACGAAATACCAATTTTAATTCATGAGTTTATATTTAGCGTTCTGTGGAGAAGACATTAATGTTCTTTATTTGATTTGTGGAAATCCGATGACAATTGGGGGCATAAATTAAGTTCTATAGAATAAGATTACAGCCTACCATTTGTATTGTAGAGTGTTAAATTCATATTCTCTGTCTACTACCTGTACTGCTAATACTACTACTTCTACTTCCTCTTCTTCTTTTTCTGCTGCTACTACTACTACTACTACAACTACTTCTACTACTACTACTACTACTACTACTACTACTACTACTACTAATACTGCTACTACTACTACTACTAATTCTTCTTTTACTACTACTACTGTTACCACCCCCACCCCCACCACCACCACTACCACCACTACTTCTAATGCTGCTTCTATTTCTTTTTTACTCCTAATTGTTACTACCAATATTCTGAAGTGAAGATGTGATACTGCTAAAACAAGCCGTATGACGTAGCTTTTACACATACAAACCAACGTTTTGGCGAATTGAACAATCCTATATTTTTCAAATTGATTTGCCAGGTAATCATGACAACTACATTCAAGAACTTCAAGCAGGGTAGCTGAAACGTCAATATAATATTCCTGAAGAATATTGCCTTGGAACTGAAAACATACAATAATGAATATGATAACAACACGGAAATAACTTGTTGAAAAAAGGAAATGGTGAAAGAGAAAAGGATATGGACTTCCTCTTTCATTATGTCACAGGTAGTTTTTATACAACAAGGTTTATTTACTGAATATACGAGCCTCGGGAGTGACATAACACACCTCCATCACATGTAATTCTAATTTCATTACCGTTCTCGGCTCAGTGCGAACTTAATTCAATGAAGCACTCCATTTTTGCACACTCCTGCCCGTTATTTTTGTATGATGGACGCATCGCGCTCGCTTTCGCCCTTTTCAGCAGCGGCAAATAGAAAAGCTTTGTAGTAAGCATTTTAACCCATTGACCTCTGGCTACATCCTCTGCCATAGGCTTAGCACAGGGTCCACCCGGTTACAGCAGGCGATGGGGTGAAGAATAAGGGAACCTGAGTTGAGTGACAATAAACTGTCGTCGATATTCATTTGACGAAGTGAGCTGGAACACTGGATCAATATTTAACTAGTCAGTTTAGGAGGAAGCGAATAATGTGATATTTTTAGTAGTCTGCAAAGTTGATGGATAAGTGAGAAAAAACAAGATGGTTTTACATGTTGAATGTCCATTCACTCACACGTCGAATGCTTAAGAAATCACGCATTACTAAAACAAAATATATTTTAACCCTGACTGTTTTTTATTTGCTGAGCTCCAAATCAGACTCTGATCACTAACATGTTGATCAATAATTATGAATATTTGTAAGATTCGTAACGTTTTGAATATATCTACAGTTTGATTTCGCTGGCTGGAGATTAAAGAATAAGATATGAGATTTAGAAACTGGTTGCGGTGTTAATTTTGTCTTCTAAAAATGAAGATAATGGCGATCGTGTGAAATTCAGATTGACGTATATAATATATATTTCATCAGTGCATACAGTCTGGCAGGCGTTGTAAACCAATGCATTTTTTCCATCATGCAACAGTATAGGAGGGGCCTTGATTTGATAATTCTATCATTTCCTTTCAAATTATTCAACCATTTCATTTTGACATAGACGTAGCAGCCTTCTGGATCTCAATTTGTAATTCTACCATTTCCTCTCACAATCGTCAACTCATATCCTTCAATCCAGACTCAATACCCTTCCGGTACTCAGTATAGACGATATACAGTGTGTACAACTTTCCCAATATTCCGATTAAGGGATAATCATAATCCAGGTTTAACAGGTTTGATACCTTTCTGGTATTCAGTTGATGATGTAAAGCGTGTACGACTCTCTCAGACTCAGTATCCCTGCCTAGATTTAGGGGTTATTAAAGTCTTATAATTGATTATAGATCTTGGGTCTATCATCGTTTGGGTCAATAGCTTTATTTGTCAAGAGAGTATATGCAATGTTTGTGCCGCCCATTAAGACCGGCGATTAATATATAATGGACGCATGTTGACTCTGGTATGGTTTCGCGGCAAATATTATGGCTGGTTAATGCGTGGGCTTCACAACACTGAGAGCCGAGAAGGAGAAGAAGACGGAAATGGAGATTGATTTAGAAAGATGATCGGAGAGTTGGTGGAACATGTATGAAAGAAGAGTGTAAGATGGGTAGACAATAAACATGTTCATGATAATTTTAATGGTACTTAATATGATGATGATGAGGATGAAAATAATATTAACAATATACAGTAGGCTTGCGGTTGCACCATGTGATAATGTTAATAATAATGATAATAATAATGGATTATTAAACCCAAGTTCTTCACACCGTGACATTCTTAATTGGCGCCTCTGTACCCTGTTTCACAAAACTTGATATTAATAACAAGTTACAAGCTACAGTTATAAGCTATTGAAATCAAGGCATCTGATTGGATTACAGCAATTTTGTCATAGAAATTTAGCATTTGTTATAGATAAAATGTTTTATGAAATGGGCCCCAGGTGAAAACACTGGTCAAAGCTTGCAGTCAAATACATGTTTGTGGCGCTCTCGATTATCGGGTATCCATTAACACCTGGGTGGAGAGTGGCAACATGTGGGTTAATGTCTCGCAAAACAGGACGTTAGTGCCGGGCTGGGATTCGAACCCCTAATCTTGGGTCAAGGGTCAAGAGAATGAACAACTTCATCACGACTTTTCCACGATGACGAATAAGGATGAGGGGAAATGAAAGGAAAATATAAACGTTCGTGATATGGTAGTGCTTATAGTGTGTATGTCAAGCGTTACCTAGTCTTCTGCTTTCAATACCATGGGTTGATACAGGCCTATTGTGTGTAAGAGTGTGAACTATGTGAGTACAGAAATATAAAGGTTTTGTGTATATTGTGTTTCTCAGAATTTAGTGACACTTTATTTTAACATAACTCATCATGACTGCCATTATCTATAAAGTAATGTACTTTATATAAAAGCTATTTTCATTCTGTATAAAGGTCAACATCTAATTAAGAAACATGATTACTTCCATCAACGTGGTTGATTAATTTCCCTTCAAACATCACGTCCCACTGGCGTACCTGTTTAATGAAACTGTTATTTCATCATGTAAAGTGTGTGTAGGGTCATTAATTAAATGAGTGCTTGTTTTTCAAGGATTTCTGAGACAATAATATTCAACAAGACAATTAAAAACGAACGCCCGTGTGCGGAGATGTAGACTTTAAAGCATCCTATTTTTCCTGCTCTAAAGTACATGCAATATTCATCATTCTATTATAAACTTGAGGTCGGAGAAGAAAATAATAATTGAAGAGTGTATCGATCATCTGAAGTACATTGATGGTGGTGGGGAAGAGGAATGTCTAATTATAAAGGAGAGTGGGTTCATCGTGATCTCATGTTTCTGCAGGCATACTGCATTTACAAGGAGAGACAGGTGATCATGATGATGATGATAATGATGTTACTATTACTTCTAGTATTACTACTACTACTACTACTACTACTACTACTACTAATACTACTACTACTACTTCTACTACTACTACTACTACTACTACTACTACTACTACTTTTACTATTACCACTACCACTACTACTACTGCTACTTCTACTACTACCACTACTACTACTACTACTACTACTACTACTTCTACTACTACTATTTCTACAACTACTACTACTACTTCTACTACTACCACTACGTCTAATGACAATTATGATAATAATGACAACAACAACAATAATGGTAAAGGTAGTAATGATAATGATAATAACAACAATAATAATGATAATGATGATATTCATCATCATTGTAATAATACCAACAATGATACTACTACTACTACTACTACTACTACTAATACTACTACTACTGCTACTACTACTACTACTTCCACTACTACTGCTACTTCTACTAGTACTTACAACAATAATTTTAATGATTTTGCAGTCATAAACTTGAGGTCGGAGAAGAAAATAATAATTGAAGAGTGTATCGATCATCTGAAGTACATTGATGGTGGTGGGGAAGAGGAATGTCTAATTATAAAGGAGAGTGGGTTCATCGTGATCTCATGTTTCTGCAGGCATACTGCATTTACAAGGAGAGACAGGTGATCATGATGATGATGATAATGATGTTACTATTACTTCTAGTATTACTACTACTACTACTACTACTACTACTACTAATACTACTACTACTACTTCTACTACTACTACTACTACTACTACTACTACTACTACTACTTTTACTATTACCACTACCACTACTACTACTGCTACTTCTACTACTACCACTACTACTACTACTACTACTACTACTTCTACTACTACTATTTCTACAACTACTACTACTACTTCTACTACTACCACTACGTCTAATGACAATTATGATAATAATGACAACAACAACAATAATGGTAAAGGTAGTAATGATAATGATAATAACAACAATAATAATGATAATGATGATATTCATCATCATTGTAATAATACCAACAATGATACTACTACTACTACTACTACTACTACTACTACTACTAATACTACTACTACTGCTACTACTACTACTACTTCCACTACTACTGCTACTTCTATACTAGTACTTACAACAATAATTTTAATGATTTTGCAGTCATAACTGTAGTAGTAAAAGATAAATAGCATTTTTTCCTTTGCAAAATTAATGGACAATCCCCAAACTGTTTTACTGTGTGCAATGCCCGTTGGGCTTTGGATATATGTCCTGTTTTTGTGTCGGGCTTTGCACACACACACACAAGAAGAGTTAAATAAAAATAAAGCACTGGTTTTTCTTGAACCGTTCTTTTAATTGTGTATTGAGTATCATATTTACATTCTATACAAGATTATCGGTTTTGATGGTCTAGTATCGGTATCAGGTGGTTTTAGAAAAATGAAAAACCAAGAAATTCAAATTGGAAATTGCCTTGAGCTCAGATACATATGAAAATAGGTGCATAAGTATATCACGTGACTCGGTTTCAACTACCTTGTTACGGTTACCAACGCCGGATCCAGATTGTTTTCAATAAGGCGGGAAGAAGCCCCCTCACAAATTAAATTCATTGCCTGCTCAGGAGTTGCTCGCAATTTTGACAAGCCAGTGATTACGACACACCAAGGACGCCGGAATTGAAAAGAAATTGCTTTGAATCCTGTCCTATTTAAGTAATTGTTTTGTAGAGTTTTTCTCGAAGTAAGTCAATCAAAATGCCATTTGTTGCTTAACGTTTTCTGTAGTTTCTCTTTTGACGTCATCAAAAGTAAAATTAATCCAATTGAAAACGAAGTTACCATCCTATGTGTCCTCACATTTTCTTGATGGAATGGTAAATTAGACAACACAAATAACAACACTTTAATAACATGCTGTTGATGGATGACGGCCTTCATTTTATGTACCTTTCAGGCTATTTTGCGTGTGATGCAAATTCGCATAAATTGAGTTACACTAAATAAACTTATATTTCTAATCAGTATGACCGATTTGATTGATTCGTTGTCAGTTGTATATCTTCCTATTAAACTCGAATCGAATGAACCGTTATTAGCAAGTCGTTGCAAACTCCACACAAACATAAAACTCACCTAGAGAATATCTTTAGGTTATTGAATTGAGTAAACAACTATATTTTAATACAAATTGGACACATTTCTAACTATAATCAAATAAACCGTTATTAGTAAGTAGTTGCAAACTCCAACAAAAAATGAATTCACTTAGGAAAATATCTTAAGGTTTATTGAATTGAGTATAAAACTATATTTCAATACACATTGGCCACATTTCTTCACATTCAAATCCCAGTGCATGTGTCGAGCACTGGAAAAACAAGTTGATTATGCTTTTAGCGTCGTCCCTAATGGACACCACAATGGAATTGTTCATAAGCAAGTATTTATTTATTGCCCCATCAGCTAATTACATTGTAATTCCCTGATCATTGATGCTGGGCGCAGCTATGCGGTGCCTTAATAAAGGCCGGCTTTTATGGATGTCTATAAATGTTTTGTTGGGTTGCGAATTAGCTTAAGTATGCGTGAAAATTCACTATTTTGTGGAGAGTCGTCCATAGGGGTGAATATTAGGCTATCTTGCTGTCGTTTTCTGAATAGGCGCTGGCGAGGATATGCACATAGGACTAATGAGCTGATTTTAATGAAAGTTAATGCCAGACATGCTGACGCCATTTCAATAACCTTTAAAGAAAAGAGCAAACATATTTTTTTGTAATAGTTATTTTTCGATAAAATGCTAACGAAAGTGATAAGGTTTACCTACATGTAGCTTTGGTTTCTTTTTTTTTTCTTACATAATCTTGTTCCCAATTATTTCCCACACCTAACATTATGGGAATCCAATTAACTAAATGTTATTTGTCGTAAACTTTTTTTTTTACAATAAAGGCACAAGAAATTGAATGGATACATTTGACTTGAATACTACTTCAAATTCATGTAATATTATCGCATCGTTAACCTTTTTACACATAAAATTGCATAAAATATATTCCTACATCCAGCGTGAAAAAAAAGTTTTCTCAAAAACCTTTATTCTGTAAATATATTGTTAATTTATCAGAATAAATAGCCAGTATTAAAAAATTCAATAGATATTTAAATTATCCATATCCATCTTTACAATATCCTGTAGATATATTTAGAACATACACTGGGTATTTCCATCGAAAGATATTATTTTATTTACATTGCTTTAGCTGAACATTATCCAAATAGGCTACCTTCTTTGTTTAGGAAAGTGGATGAAACGTACACATCACATCATTTGTTTTCCATCGACTACAATAACCAATATATAAATAAATATATATATCCAGACTGCACTGAATTTCGTCTACCTAAAAACCTATCAAATTCCTTTTAAATCATTCCAACCTTTCTTTCCAATTTAAAAACTGGACCTTTTTTTTTAAAGAGCTAGATTTGTCTGTCTATCATATGTAACGAATATGTCCTAAATGTCCAAACGTTCCCATTTACCTTGATTCCACGGATCCTGGAAATAATTATAGAGTGACGTTTCCAATCTAGGAAAGAGAGGGGGAAGACAGACACACGGTGGCGGAGTGAGGGTCGAGAAATCTTGTCGTTTTCTACCCTTCCTCCCCCTTTCCCTTTTTTGTTCTTTTTCCATCTTGCGTATGTATTTTTTCTCTTATCTATCCCCTCGCTCTTCCCTCTTCATTTCATGTAAATACTTCCATACGTTAGGAAACATCGTATTAAACGCTATACATGTATATTATTTAATAAATGTTAATATTATAATGACTTTCTTTCTTTTTGGGGCAATTCAAGGAGTACAAGTGCCCCCGTTTTGCCTCTGCAGACATAACATCGTTCTCTCCCCTTAGCATGTACTTCCGATAATGGCAATGACCAAATCAATTTGAAGTTTAATGCATGCATTCCATGGAAACAATTTTCATTACATCGCAGTGACATCCGGAGACATTTCGAAAGTGAAGCCATTATGTTTACGTGATTTCACCGTCTGTCTACTGGATGGATAGATGCAGGGAAATTTAGTACGGATTCTCCCCCCCCTTTTTATTTTCTTAAATATTATCTATTATTAGTTAGGAGCTCTGTTGGGAAGGTTTTCAAAACTGACAAATTTCATTTAAAAAAAAATAACTTTTAAAATCGATGAAAACCAAACGGGCGAAAATGAACACTCCGGAAGAGAATTAAACAATGGTTAACTTTATATTTCGAATGCATTTTTTTCTATCCAATATCAACATGAGTCGTTTATACAGTGCATATCTAATTTTCATCATTCCTTTATTTCATCATCGAATGGATAGGACTTAAAAAAAATATATATATACATACGTGCACAGATGCTCTTTATTCCAGTATCGTTCACCACACTAAGTAATGAAAAGTAGAAGAAGAAAACAAAATAAATAATAGAAGAAAATGATGGTGATGATGATGATAATGATGATGACAACGAAAAAAGAAAAAGAACAAGAAAAAGGCGAGAAAGGAACAGCAGAAGAAAGAAGGACAGAAAAGCAGACAAAAAGGAGGAGAAAGAAAAAACACAAATACAGTATGAATCATTTTGATTTCTAATATTAACTTTCAATCAGCAAATTAAATAGAAATGTAATCAATATCATAATATTATACATTGCTATAATATGGACAATATCATATACGAATCGATTTGCAAAAAATGGGACTTGAAATAAAACATTACGACTGAGTATGGAATGATGACAATTAATACTACATGCTCCCAAAGTTATTTAAAAAATCGCAAAGAAATGTGTTTGTCTTAATTCACTCAAGGTTATTGACATTCCGAGCATACCAATTAAATATAGAACCGACTCCATCGATTAGCAGAAGTAGGTTGCGGCTTCGCAGATCTGGTACATATTACATTTGACACATGAACTGTTACCCTAGAATGCCTTTCTGGCAATCACTTCTCGATATTTGATCCGAAGTATATCGCTAACATTCCCCAATTTACAAAAAACAAGAGATATAATTGCAAACGAAGCGTCACCTTACTCTAGCGCCTTATGCCAATCATCCAACCATTCTCACGCTCGAGTTAGAAATAGGTTTTTGTTCATTTCCATTACTTTTTGTTAGCGATGTCACTCATGCGCTGAAAGTAGGGATGCCTTTTAAGATGCCTTCTAAAGAATATTTCAATGCGTGATTGTGATGATACTTGGTAGAGCTGATTCAATTTCTATTCTCAGTGTGGGACTACTCAAAACAAATTCATTCGAAGCCGTGGATTGCTTTGGAGACATGGCAATCAACAGTTTCTAAGACTATTAACTAGAAAACCTTCAGTATTCAGATATTTTAAAAACGTCTTGTATAAAACACCGGATAATTTAACTAAGATAATTGTTCTTAATGTTTTAAAGATAAAGTCTGACAAGACCTATGGGCCGTTCCTAAGGAAAATATTACTTGACGTATACCATCTTTAAAGATGAAGTTGAGTCCTGGGCCCCGTTCCATAATCCTTACTGCTGATAGTAACTTATGCCATCAATATTAACCACCATGGCCACATCACTCAAAACCAAATCGAAACATCAGCGAAGATTTATGCAACGGGGCCCTGTTCATGCAATTACAATTTGAAAGAACCTTTCAGAAAGGTTGAATATATTATAGTAGTGCATACAATTGATATAATAATATATTGATATATAAATATATTACTTATGCCTTTCAGTGTATTATCATATATTTTCGTTCGTGCTGGTCAAAAATATTATCTGCAGACAGCTCTATGATAAACAATGCAGAATTGTTTCTAGGACTCTATTCCATTGTCATGCTATCCCAGAAATTAGGAATTCAAAGCCAGTTTCTCCTAAAATGCCTATCCATTACTAGAACTCTATAGCTTAGCTTAAAAGCACCTTTAGCCTAAGTGGCTATCAACAAGCAAGACAAAGGTTGTTATCGAAAGATGCCATGCCCGTTGATAGAATGGTATCGTAAGTATGGAAGGAGAGACAGGCGAGGGGTCATGTATGTAGCTCTATGGTCACCCTGACTGACCCTTGGTCACCCTGACTGACCCTCTGTGCCCCGGAGGGAGACAAACCAAAAGGTCTTGACCCCGTCTACTCACTAACATTTCAGTCTTGACGGATATTTACGGAATCCCATCTTATTGTAACCCTTGAACCCTGACAGTTGAAACAAGACATCCAGGAGATCACCTCATTCTTCATTTGAGGATCCATGAAGGGGGAGGGGGAGGTTAGTGGAGGTTTCTCCATTTCTGTGTCATATGTTTTGACAATGGCTAGCTCGAAAAAAATGCGAACTTTTTTCTGGAGGGGGGAGGGGGAAGGGAAGAGGAGGCTTGTTAGCAAGTATATTAAAGACACACAACACACTACTTTTGCGCCCTCCACTAAAATCACACCGGATCCGCCACTTTGGGTTCTGTTGAACATGTATGACTCTCGATATGCCTACGCCTGAAGCCATGGGTAGGTTCAAAGTGTCATCAACACTGTGCAGAAGGTTTTATGTCAGATTCTATATACGTAATGAAACTTGTGTTCTTCTTTTTCTAGCTTGTCTAGGGGCAAGAATAAAGGTATTATTAATTCAGTTATTGTCTAAAAACAAAAGTTTCCTTGCTAACTTCATGTTAGACTCACATTGAATCACAGCAAGCGGTGACATTATGCCAGGCTAAAAGCTTCGCCCACGGAAACGCCAGAGTAATCATTGATTTTACAGCATTATGCTAGACTGCCATTCAATTGACTTTAACGTTCTCTGCACGGCTAACATTAATTCGACTTAAAGGTATCTTAGTGTTTTCCTCTTCGTCTGATCTTCTGGTCTTCGGGCTTTTTTGTTGTCGGAATGATTACTGAGCCTTTTTATGTTAAATGTTGGGACAGTATTCGTTCCGAGAATTCTTTTCATGCATTCAAAGCTATCTAATATAAAGAATTTTGTTTTTTGACGTACATAATTTGCAACATGAGCCACATAAAACAACACAAATATATATTTTGTTTAATGTTATGAAATTTGTCGATAATATTTAATCGTTTTCTCCATGAGAATGGCCTGTTGTATAACAAAGTGAAACAAAAGTCATTTTGCCACAGCTCTTTCAATTTTTTTTTCAAGCATTTCGTTGAAGTAAAATTATTGACCTTCAATGTGCATGTTAGCGAAATTTTCTTTTAGAAAAAAAGGTGAATCGGGGAGCACATTACATCCTAATGTTACTGAAGCAGAATATTGCACATTTTTGGACGGATTGTCACATTTCGTACGTCACCGAGCTCAGACAGTCGGCAACCTGTCCATTATGAACATACCAAAGCCGTCGATTTCGATCCAGGTCTCTCTCTGTCTCTCTTCTCTCTGTCTCTTTCCCTTTCTCTCCCTCCTTTCTCTCTCCCCTCTCTTTCTCTTTCTCACTCTCTATCAAGCTCTCTCTCTACTATCTCCATGCTCTCTGTAAGTCTTTCCCCTGACTAACTCTCTCTCTCCCTCTCGTACACACCCACGCCCCTCTCTCTATCTTTACGTTGTTTCTTCCTCTCCTCCTTCTTTCTCTCCCTCCCTTCTCTCCCCTCTTTCCCCCTCTCCTTCCTAAATAAACTGGCATATATCTTCTTCATGCCTCTTCTCTCTCCCATCTATGTCTCTGTCACCCTCTCGTTCTCTCCATCTTCTTCCCCAACCCTATCTCTCACGAAAATAAAGCTCTGACACAGACTTCATTCAGGGCATAAAATGCCATCCATCACCGGGATGGTACTTAGCAATTACCTAGACGACCACCATCGTCCTCAAATTGGCATCTATAGTCTTAGCACTGATCATACCTGATGCACCAGTGTGGCGGACTATTCTACTACCACGTGATGTAATCCGGGTCAGTTAATACGAGATAGATTTCACGGTTTTATGACAGTTTTGAAACTCTTTTGGGAGATGGTATTGAACAGAAGAGGGGGAGAACTGAAAGAAGGCTGTATAGAAGTGTTACTTGTTATCTAACTCGAGATGGACGTGTTTTCCAATCTCTAAATTGACTCCACAAGCATAGCACGTCAGTTGCATCACATGAATTACACGTTGTCACATGACCACAATCGGACAATAGACTTACCATCCCATAGCACTATCCTACCTGTCAGCGGTTTTTGTTATTTGTCGTTGCTACGGCAACGATTTACCTCCGGCAATGAACATGCATACCGTAATGAAATAGAGACTGTTCACCGATACCGCAATGTAAATTGCTTTGCGAATTTCTCTTCCGATGTAAATGGAAGAAACCGGCAAATTATATTAGAGGACGAATTTCCTTCCCGAGTGTAGAACCTTCTTTGATGTACAGGGAAATCTGATTATGATTATTGGAATATTGCATGGTCTGACTGATAGACTACCCATCACTGACAGGTTTTCAAGCAATGACATTACCTTGGTCGAGAGAGAGAGAGAGAGAGATATCTGTCGCGCGGTGAAGTCTATTTACATTATACCAATTACGGCAAATTCAACGCCATGGACGCGCTAGCAACTTGTCATTCTGCGAGCATACAAAACACGTTAGGGGCACCGTTTACACTGCGCATTGCAGGTAGTTTGCGGACGCGTTGACCATCAGGTGTTTGTTCAAGGAATGCTGCGCGCAACATGTATCATACGAGCTTGCAATGCTATCCATGGCGCGCGCGTAGACAGGGACGGGTGACGCTGCGCGTAACAGGTGCCACGAGGGTTGATATCGAGCACAGTGGGAACGCAGGCGGTATTAACGTAACATATCGCTGAACCGAAGTGTGAGCGAGTACATAATAGCCTAGATCAACATTACAAAAGTGCGAGATTTGTAGACATCTACAATAACATCGCTTTTTACGAATATGGAGACCCGCGAGCGATGCTCAATTCTAAAACCAAACACGAGCTGGAAGATTTCATTATTTTTTCTGGTTTGACTTTGACGAATATGTGGACGAATGTTACATATGTAATGCAATTCTTAAATTTGTTCATGAAATGGAAAAAATATGATTTTACGGTTCGATTCTGAAGCCAAATAAGCGCCTGAGGTGTTTAATGCTTTCACAAAATGCACTTATGTCACTACTATGTCGAACGTGTAATGAAATTGTGCATGAAAGTGGAATATAAGAATATGAGCACTATACTTTTTTTGTGAAGGCACATATCAACTGGGGAATTTTTACTACTTCATGTTTTGCCGAATTCATGAGTTTGAAAGTCAATGTAACGCATAGAACCTTTGATTTCATAAAACAAATAAAAAGAATGACAAGAAAATTAACCCTCATCATGTGTTAAAAGAAATACACTCTGTAATAATTATGTTCTTAATAGCTAGAATGGCTCATGTGAACTGAACATAATGTGATCGTAAGCTTACACCCCCTTTATAAAAGCGCATTAACCATGTTAAAACCTATATAATAAGATAATCAAATCATCAACATTTTAACCATACATGTTTCCTGGAAAAAGACAGCAAATTAAACTAGACTTATCAAAATATTTAGATTTCCGGCAATTTTAATGCACCAAAAAATGTAGACATAAATATACTTCCTGACGATTCAAACGAAACACATTCCATGGCTTCCTGATTTCAAATACATATTTTTCTTTCTGATCTAACATTCATAAATTTTAATGACGAAGAAAACAGACAATGCAATGACCATCAAGACTACCAACCTGAATCACTCACATTACTTCATGAAAAATTTGCGACCTCTGTTCGAACCTCGTTTTTCTCGTTTGGTTTTGTTCAGGTGTTTTTTAATTAAATACAAAAGTCGAATCATACAAGTTACCGTTCATTATGGAAAATTGTACGTAATTGTACATTGTATTTGTTGTCAGTCTGTTTGAACGTACTATCAACCCTGCCCTGCATATTTAAACATGTTATATGGTTTTATTTTATGTTTGGTAATTAAAAATTAAATGAAATGAACGAAAAAATTGTTATTTATTTCTTAAAGTAAAATTTATGAATTTCACGAAAACTAAACTTAGAGACAACACACTTATAACAAACTCTATCAAACTTTACTCATCACGTGATGTCATCAAAATATTTGAAACCACTTTAAAAGATTACACATTTAGGAAATAAGTTTTCTTTTTTATAGTTAGGTTTTAGTACCACCATATGTTGATATCATTTGACAAAAAGGTTCTTTTCAATGCTCATTAATAAGCAATTTCTGACGTATGTCTACTAGTACTTCTTCATTTTGTTTAATGTTAAGCTTTAGGTTAAGGAATTACGTGACATCAATGTTTACCTTTATGTTATAAATATCATATCATAGTAGATTATTTTGTTTATTATATAATTTATATGAGAATTTATCCATAGAAATCTGAAAGCATTAAATGTATTTTCTTTTAGCTGTATTATCAAGCGGATAAAAAGACTTCCCAATCTATGTTGAGCTTTAAACATTCACGTTTTATTTATTATGTAAAAATATTTGCAAAGGGGGTTGCAAGGCTTTGCACGTTGATAAACTTAAAACTTGTAAAGGGCCAGAATATTGGAAAAACGATAGCTAAAAACCGTCATAAAAGTGTGATGGCAATGTATTCATCACCAGCAAATTTGGAGCCATTTTTCTTTTCACATTTTCATTTCACATTTTCATTATGCAACTGGCAGTGTTCCACGGTTTTAGTCGCCCCATTTGCTGTGTACAAAATGATGATTTAATTTGTTTAATTATAGACAGAGTCGTTTAATCTGAGACTTTGCTCATACTTCCATAAACCCACCTTGCTGTTACATATAAATGTTGAGATCAGTTTTTGAGGGCTTCAAATCTAAATTATATGAAATTTTGAAAACTGGACCATGGACAATACCATGATTAGTCTATTGTTTCACTCACTATTCATAATACATGCCTATACATTATACGTATGTCGTCATCCTGTCCACACACATCTACCACAGCATTTTTGCTCGCACTAATTAATTAAATAATCGATTTGGCTTAGTACAAAATCATATTCCAATTAGCACAGTCCCTCATTGATCTGCATACCGATAGAGAACTGTTGTTACCCGGTGCTTAGTATCACGCACGCACAGCCCCAATAATTTTATTAACGCGTCACGCAAAGGTTTATACGCGGTGTTTTATAAGGGCAGCGAGAAACGTACGTGATGTACGGGTATCCGGCCTATCCGAGGGACCTTGTGGATACAATCTTTTCAAGTAAACAGGGAAGCAGACAGACGGATAAATGAAGGGAGATAGAGAAAGTTATATATATAGGCCTATATATAGAGAGAGAGAGAGGGGGGGGGGGAGAGGGGGCAGAGAGAGAAAATGAGAGAAGGCGGGGAGAGGGGGGCAATTAGGGGCGGGTTGATTATCAATTAGAGGAAATACATGTACAAAATGAATACCTCGTGGAGGGGGGGGGGGGATTAAACAAAAGTAAATAGAATTCATGTAAGGAAAAAGCAAAAACGAAAAAGCAACAGTCCTTCATGGATAACAGAGACATTCTTCTAAACGAACACCATGGCGCACGTAATTTTGATAAATTCTATTTGTCATCGTTCATGTTGGTGTACCCTCTCTCTCCCTCTTCCATCACCTTACTTCGTTATTTTTAATCTACCTGTCCTCTTGCCGCATGATCAAATTTCAAATTCATCATTGTACTTGAATATAATAGAACCACTATCTTTCACCTCATATTATATACTATTGATTCTGGTCACCGAGCGTGACATGCAACACTTTTCGGCCCTCCCTGTAATTATTTTCAGCTTAGTTGCACCGTGTCTTGGTAACAAGCCTCATTAATTACGCGGTGCACATTTCATCTCATTGACCATGTTCAAATTAACTAACGGATCACGAATGACGCCATTTTTGTGTCTTCACCGTACTTGTCCTTGTTTGTATATTAATGATTTCGCTTCCGCAATTTAGATATTCAGGTGGAAGACCTTAAGTTTGTCGCCGTACCCGTCATTTGCGGGAAGATTGAAATCAATCTTGAGTTTTGTTAATAAAAAATTCATTTGGAGAGAAACGCTCTTAAAAGTTGTTTTGCATTGTGTATCTCAGGGTGTTTGCCGGCGTAATTATGTGCACACTACTTTTAACTAAATTTCCATGTTGAAATTAAGCAAAGGGTTACGAAAACGCTTTGGGGGGATGCCTCTTCATCTTGCTCACAAACTAATGATAACGCGTCCGCAAGTTAGACTTTGAGTTTTTGTGGTATCAGGTTTGTTGTTTAGCCATCATAAAAAGGGTATGTGGTAGATAATATTGAGTTCTGGAATTTCCTTTTTATATTGTTAATATGATATTGTCTAAGAAATTATCCATTGTTTATTTCGAAATGATATATGATGATTAACTACAATTAGGACAATGCTATGAAGTGAATTTTCTAATTGCAATTTAATTCGTGTTGCTTGCAATGTCATATTTCATCCTTGGGACACGACAGAACGACGCCATGACGTTTTGGGGCGAAGGTCAAAATGTGACGAGAAATTAGGACAGACGTTTTGTTATTTTGTTGTTTTATTGCGATCGTCGGTTACTCACTTTTTTAATTGTACAATAATCGATGGGCACACTGGTTTAATTTCTAAGTCTGATTTATGACAAGTTAAGTTAAAACCACTCCGTTAAAACCAACACGTAGCTCAGGCCAGCCATTGAAGCTACGGATGTCATTATAGATGAGATCGTAAGTTCGTGACTACTACTCGGTAAAACTAAATCAACGTGTATCTAAACTTCTTTTCCAAGGAGTTCACCGCCATTCCAAGTTTCCCAAGTCATTGATCGTGTCATAAATTGAAGGTAAACCAAACAAAAAACTCATAAAGAAGACTAATCAAGGCCGATAGAATAAACAACATTCGTTTAATTAGAACCCAATATGAAGCTATGGATCGCGCGTGTCGCTTCGATGATCAGGATAAATTTGCAACACGCTCCTAAGTTTTTTTTCCCTATACCCTAACCTTGGCTGAAGCTTACGAACTAATTAAGTCATTGCTAATTGAATATGGCGATGGTGGTTTTGATGAGAAAACAATGTGTGTCATTTTCTTAAACCACAATATATGGTATGAATATAACCCTTGGCGGACGTGGAGCATACACTCGAGGTTACGCCAGTTATAATGAATTATACACCAAGGAGAGATCTTTAGACAAATAATTTCCCTGATGAAAAGGAGACCCAATTTGTCATCTATATGCCACAAAAACCAACTTGAATTAGGCCAGCAACCTACTTTGGGACGTGCTTTCGGGGTATTTTGCGTATGATTATGGGATCAGAATACATGCCGGTGTTTACTCAGAGCTACCATAAATATGCGATTTCAACGTCAAAGTTAGTAGTTCGGAATATTTGGGGTTGGCACAATCAACCCATGAATTCTTGATGAGTGATTAGATAGTCTTTCTTTCGAACACGGTTGCTAGAATAGAAGCCGATCATAGCACCGATGCTTACACGGTTGAAACTCCTTCAGCAACAACTTGTATAGAAAGACCACCTGTCTATAAGGGCAACTTCGTGTGTATGTGCGTGTGTGTGTGTGTGTGTCTCCCATGAACAAATTCGGCCATTAAAACATGTATTAAACGAAACTATACGTCAAGAACAGTAACTGTCTACGAAGACCACTTTTGTTGTCTCCCTTGAGCGGTCGTTTTTAGACATATAGATACATGTAGGTTTCACTTACGATCACCACGTAAAAATGGAAAATGACATTGAATTAATGCTCAGTTGTTACAGTTTGTTGACATTTATTTACGTTGAAAAGAGTTAACATTAATTATAAAAAAAAAGGAAAGGTACAAATAAGTTTCCGTCAACCAGACCGATGTTATCTGAACTTTTTACCTCTTATTGGCTTATATATCACTTACGAGTTTATATTATTAGGAGTATTGAATTTTCTCAAAATTGATAATCCAACAAAAAATGATTAAATCACTTTATTTTCTTTTGCTCCTACTTCTTTGGCTGTCCCCCTCTTTCTCCCTTTCCCCTCCTGCTTCTTCGTCTTTCCTCCTGTCATTCTCCTTCTTCTATTCGTCTTCCACCCCCTTTCTGCTCCCACATCCTCTTAAACCTGGGCTTCACGTTAAAAAAAAGATTAAAAAAAAGAAAAGGAGAGAGTTCCTTATTCCTCAATTCAATTTTCCCAACCCGCAGGTTAATCGCAGATACCCTTGATTTGCCTTGAATCTTCTTAAAACGCAATGAAGAGCATTTTTCAAGTGCAAGCTCCGTAAAAGAGCCATACACTCGACATAAGACGCCCTATAACCCACCCAACCAACCATGGCCTATTTGTCCAGCATGGATGACACTTGAGACGTTTCTCAGTTACAGCTCTCTTTTTTCCGATGGTTCGTATTCCGAATGTTCGTTTATCCGAAGGTATTTTCTTCCGAAGGTTCGTTATTCAGAATGTTTGTAATACTTCTGAAGGTGTGTTATCCCGAAGGTTCTTTTTCCGAAGTTTTGTTTATCCCAAGGTCCAAAGTTCATTCGTTCGAAGTTTCTAAGTTCCATAATTTTTCATACTTAAAAAAGAAATGTCATAACTTCCTCATTACGTAACCGATACTCAAATGTTGATTGCTCTGTTCTCTTGTTTTTATGCATCTATTAAAAGCAGATTATTGTTGGAGTGGACTTAGCCTTTAAGACCCGAGGCCTAGAGTTACCTAAAATATATCAATTATATAAGTCTTGCGCATCATGTCATCTTAACGCCAATGTCACTCATTTGCAAGTACATATTATTTTAATAATCTCATGTATGGTGGTACTTTCACTTACAACAAAGTAGGCTGAAATTCGAAAGTTATTGGGTGACATCCTTCTAAAATAACATCGAACATATATTAGAATCACTTCGAAACAACAGTTGTCAATTTGGTGCACCCAGTAAGATCAGCTGTAATGCTTGGCTCTATCCTTAACATTTTAAGCATGTCGACCTAGCAATCAGCTTCGAAGATAGTGCCCTTTCCGTGGCCTAGAAACTTAGGGTTTGGAAATCCCGGTTGATCTACAGCAAGGGTAATAACATGTGAGTTGAGTGCATTGGAAGTTGCCCGGTCTTTATCGTACTCCCATCAATTCCTCTTCTTCCGTCATTTTCCTCGTCGGCTTCGAACCATGCAATCAGCCCTAGTTCAAGGCCGCCGGAATAATTGCCAATATAATGTAATCCATGGGCTGGGGCGCTCGCAACACTGCAATTAGTCCGCCAGAATACACAATGCTGGATCATTTTGGTAGAGTATGTTTTTTTCCTGCTTGCTGGGTATTGTGGTCTCAAGAGCTTTTTGTCGCCACATTATGGCGTTCGAACGTGGATAACGGATCTCATCGATTAAGTGTTCATGCAGCCAGGAGTGTCACTGGGTGTAAAGGGGGCGGGAAGGGGGGGGGGGGGGGGTAAGGCGAGACACCCTTATTCAAAACTTATTTCGGACAAACTCTAGTGGCACCGGCAAGTCGGCAAATAATGCATGATGGGTTGGGCACCCATCATGCCCATCCTTTTTGTTGTTGGAAAAAGATCCGGAGCACATTTAGGTACAATAAACGAGATGACATGTTGTCTAATGTCAAATTTTGAAAATCAAGTTTTGGCCTTCTTAAATCTCTTCAGCAGCTTTATCTACAAATTCGGTGAGACATTGCCCCTCCCATCTGTAATAGTCTGACCTACATTCAGCAATGGTATGCGGTGATTCGGCATATCAAAACTAAGTTATACATATACCCTTTCGATATTGCTCTTGTTATCACGAATGTGTTCCATTTCTTGAACTATTGCAATACCGAGGACTGCCTGCCCATTACTTACCTCTTGTCTATTTTCCACCGCGTGACTACTTATCTATAATAATAATACGCTAAGGCTCCGCGGGGGGCGCGACGTCTCCGCCAGCCTTTGTATTCTATTGTTTTTTAATGAGATCGCCGACCGAAGTTGGTGCAGCTATCTCCTCCTGAACCCTCCCCTCGGGGTCCCGGTGCCCGGTGCCATCGTCCGCGGGAGAGTCTACTCTGTGGAATTGGCTATACTCCGCCAGAGGTCCTCCTCCGTGTCGACGTCCAGGGCGAAAACAGACGCGACATGCATAATGCAGGATATGCGTGACGACAGAGATACCTCATGGATATTCAACATGACATCCGTAGACACACGACCGATGACCATCCACTCACATTAAGTTGCGTATTAAATGCACTATGGACAGGGTCGGGATTACCGGAGTAAAGCATCTTTCTATAGGATATCCTTTGTAGTAGCGCTGCACAAGCCAGAGAGATACACGGGGCTTCCCGTCGACGTCCAAACTTAGAGACGTATTTCCATCATGATTGCCGCGATTTGTTTATAGTTTTCGTGAATGGAGGTATGAAATCAAAGCTTATTTGGTGATTATTACGGCCATGTATACTACATTTTGATTATCATTTTCTAAAGGAAAGTTTTTACAAGAAAACCATTGGACTGACAGTTTAGTCGCAAGCTGCCTTCAGTCTACATACACATACATACATTACACACAGTGCAGTGTGAATCCGAGAAGCTCCAACACCGGGACCGCGCATCGCAGGCGTCCGACGCCTGCGGCGCCGGTGTTCGAGCATTCTGGAGTTACGCTGTAGTGTGTGTGTGAGTTCAGCTGAGCTGAGCTCGAGTCGAAGAGATTTGACACTTTGAAATTGTTATCTGTTGGTTTGCATCATTATGCCGCGATTTCAATATAGTTTCGTGAATAGATTTACGAAACCTGAGCTTAGAATCAGTAAATGTAGTCTATTACTAATGTCTACGTTTTTAAACGACTGTAGAAGGGTACGTCTGATTTTCTTGTGAAAATTTTACTTTGAAAAATGATTATCGAAATTCATGGTCAGAAATAATCACAATCTAGGGTCTATTATGTTACAGTTCTTGCATCAAATCAGTGCATGAAAACTTAGTTATTGAACTAGGAAAATGTTATTTTTTTTTAAATAGGCAATTATGAAGTAGGAAGCCTGAAACATTAGCCTACTAAACAAATCTCAACAAAGTGTAGGCCTATCCTTTAATGAATTAATGAAAAAGTAGCCCAGAAAAAAGAGCCCCCGGAAATTTCCCAAAATTGAAATGGAGCCCCCGAGATGAAAAACTTAATTTTTTGCCTGCGCCCCCCTCTAGAATCCCGCGGATTTCCGTGGGTCCTGAGTTGAGTGTATATATAAATATAGGCGTGGGGTCCACGGGTTTCAAGGGGCCATAAACCCCCAAAAGCTCGGGGGTTACATTCTTCAAAGTTGGGGGGGGGGGGGGAGAGATCAGATCGCAGCGAGTTGAGCATATATATAATATAGGCGTGGGGTCCACGGGTTTCAAGGGGCCATAAACCCCCGAAACCCCCGAAATCCCCGAAAGCTTTAGGCGTTTAATTAGGGTCAGATGAGCATATTTTTAATTCTTTATTTGTGACACTTGCGGATCACTAATTGGTGTGGGGTCAATACGTAGAGTTGCGTAGTGTTGCGTACCAACTACGCTGGCCTACGTTACTATATGCTGAGGGACGGAAAGGGGTACGCGCAAGATGAACGAAAACAATTCAACATGTTTATTTTTTTTTGCGTACTTTCGGCGTAGAAACTTGAAGCAGAAAGTATGCCTTTTTACGCAACACTACGCTACATGCCTACGCAACAGTACGCTACCCTACGCCAGATCGACAAAGCAGTAAAGGCTTTCCACACAGTAAGCAACCATAAGCAAACCTGTACGCCAGCCTACGCATAACCTACGCAGGGACTATTTTCCCATTAATACGCAGCCTAATTTCTGCGTAGTCGGTACGCCACACTACGGAACTCTACGCAGTTCCAGTGGCTTAAAGAATAACTACCGGTACAGTTGGATTGTTTTTTTTTATTTTTTTATATAAGGCCAAATTAAAAAAAAAACATGTTTAGCGTCCTGTTTTTTCGAAAAATGGGAAGGAGGAGGCCCTTTTCTTTTTCTTTTTTCTTTCCAAATGGCCGCTCCGTACATTTTTCCTGCTATCGGGCTATTATTCAAGATGGCGGCCGACAATTTTTTTTTTTCTTATTTAAAATCAGAAATACATTTTAGCAGTGCTTTTCATGCTTTTTTTCTTTCTTTCAAAAAAAAAAAAAAAAATAGGGGGCGGCCCCCAAAAAGGAAGCGGGCGGGGACGCTGTTTTTTTTCTTTCAAAAAAAAAAAAAAAAAATACAAAAAATTCAAAAAAGTTTCAAAAAAAAAAAAATAGGAGGCGGCCCCCAAAAAGGAAGCGGGCGGGGACGCTAAACATGTATATTTTTTTAATGGCCCGAATGGCAAATAAAGTTCTTGGTGGTCTTAATTCAGACAGTCTCTATAATCTATTTACACCCCCCACCCCCCTCTAGAATCCCGCGGATTTCCGCGGGTCCTGCTAGTCATGATAATAGTTTGATAGACCTGACCCTATCTGTAGGGAATGCTGAGAGGGTCTGAGAGATTCCGTCATGTTTCATTTGCTTTTCTCTACTTGACCAAGCATAGGATCGCATCCCATGCAGGCCCAGTGAGGTGTTTCCAAGCCCACGCTTCTTCCATCATCATCCAGGCAGGCGAGTTCTCCAAAATAGCTTTCTGGATGCTCAATACCCCCGGATAACTAGATCCTCTCCGGCCATCTCAGGTCAATGGCATCCCTGCTTTCTTCTACTCTCATTACTTTCTTTAAGAGTTGTTTTTGTTTGGGTCGCCGTAGACTTTCTATTTTCATTGCCCAGACTGGCGCCTAGTGCCGTCTTGGCCTTCAATAATTGAAATAGCTCTCAACTCATATTCACAGCTTATTAACATTGCCACAAGTGAGGGGGCGGATTGGTCTTGGCAGGGCGAGACATTTTGAATGTTGGCCAGTACTAAGCAGAACGGACGAGCGCATCCAAGCGAAGAGCATGTTACACGCCAGAGCTGGTTATACGTGATAATGTGTTATAATACCTTTGCGGTCGAGAAGAACATGAACTTGAGTTGGTTGCAAATCAAGGCGGAAGAAATGGATCACCTGACAGGCGGGAGCGAGAAACGATGGTTTAAGGTAGAAGAGGGTTGAAAAGGTGAGAGAGATGGGAGGAAGGATGAGTGAGAAACAGATTAAACACCTGAAGTAAAAATAACGGAAACAAACCAAGTGCATACATGTAACTTATAATGGATTAACCATACACATCACAAGACATCATGAAATCTGGAAGAGATGAATTACAGATTCATTGAATTTACTTTTCAATCCAAGTACATTTTTGACGAAAATCGTCAATATCAAGCGTCTTCTTCTAGCCCGGCTGTCGAAATAGGATACAGTCTCGGGTAAAATATTCGTATTATTTTCACCATGTTTTCGTGAGGAATCGAGGTTAAGTACCGCATTGTACATGAACTAAACGATGTCGAGGTTTGCCCTTTGCCCTTCAAAGGAAATATCAAGGGCCTACATTTTGTTTGTCCTCTAAATATTCCCAAATATCCTATTATGACAACGACAACATCAACAAACTTTAAGGGGGTAATAACAAAGTACATTTAGGGCAGTCTGCTGTCAAGATGTCTTGTGTTTTGGAAATAATCGAGATTGTTTAAGAATCGTGCCACTTTCTCTTTATGTCCACGCTGATTATAAATGACGTATCAGCACAACATGAAAATGTATGATATCTAGGTACCGGGACATTCCGAAAGGAATCTCATGGGCTGTATTCCTTGGTTGTATCAGAAAAACGAAAGGAAATCGAGCAAGCGTCTGGGCTACTAGAATTGAATTATTGGAGAGTTTGAGTGCTTTTCAGAGTGAATGCAATATTCAGTAGAAAAAAAAGGTTAGCCTGTTAAAATCGTCTTGGAAATTATTCATTAATACTATACATGCTATATGATCAGCTTTGTAATAGAGTCTTATCTATAAATGCGAATTCCATTAGCATCACTCAACTGCAGCTTTGAAGAAATTCAAAGAGAAACGGATTGGCAAAAGTTTGAGGAAAATCGTTTAGAAATGAGATGGGTCGTCATGGTTATAGTGGCCATCGATCAAACACACAACTATGTGGCGTACCTTACGAGGACATCTTCCATTTGATCTCTGCTAACAGAAAATCTTAATTCCTAACTCCACCACTTGAACAGACGCTTTCCCAATTCTTATATTAACCCTTAACCCAACCTTAAACATATTACCATACACAAATTCCGGAGCAAATTGTCGCTGGAGTGGGTCACCTTTATTTATTTCGCTATTTTGTTATCCCCAAACTAATATAATACTTATGATAAAAGAGAATTTGTGAATAAAAATGAACTATACACGACCCAAGGATTTCAACCGTCATTATACCGTCACTGTATTTACACGATTTCTAAGCAATTTAGCCCTAATCATTTCGTTCCTAACCCTAACCCTTGACTTAACTCAAAAATAGATAGCAGCACCAAACCCTAACTTTTTGTGACAACGTCCGGAGCAAAATTCGCAGGAGTTATTGTCGGGTCATATTTTTATCATTACGCGTGAAAAATGAAGAAGACTTGACTTGTGTACTCTATTCAACTTTGAATGTCATAATATTTACAGGATTTTGTAGACGCGTTACCTTCGTTGCCCTTTCCCGATACTTATTTCATCTTCCTGCCATTATGAGGTGTGCATAATTTACGAGTTCTCTCAGGGTAGGCGTAGAACTAATAATTGCTGGCGGGTGATGTGTGAAAATTAACTCACTCAAAGGACACAATTATTATGCCGCATTTAACATGATTAGGGGTATGGTATCGCTAAAGGTACCATACGAAAACCGTAGTCATCCAAACATATTTTAGAAGAATGAGTTGAAGTTCGTCACTGATTTTATCCAATATCTAGAAATGAATTTGCAAACTGTATCCTACTTAATACACAGACATTTTATTTCCTTGAATAGTTCACATTAGTTATCATAGTTATAGAGTAGTAACATTTTAAAGCAACCAGTAGAATACTGAGATACGAAATTGATTAACAAAGGCTACATATTAAGCACAAGCTGAATGTCTTAATATGGAATATGATTTAATAACACCACACGGTAATTTAGCTTTCACATACTGTTATTCTTTAGTTTTGCTTTCCAAAACGCACTCCAATATAAGCCAAACACCAACATTCGTGGAATCCGATTGTAATTCTTAAACTACATGTAACATGAAACTGAATAATATTAAAACACGTACAAAGATTGAGTCCATGAAAGTAACATTATTTTCAACTCATGAATGCATCAACACATTATCTAAATCAGTTTTCCTTTCCTGGTTGTGAGCATAGTGACAGGTGTTCCGTGGGTTTTTTCTTTTCGTCACTTCTTCTCGTATTGTGTCTTAATTCTTCTCAACGCATTCTGTTATTCAATTTTTGGTATGTAAATTGTTTTGACATTTTTAAAATTGTTAATTTCTTCATGGCGCTCTCACCACAAGCGTTTGCTTTTAAGAGAAGTTGTCACCTGTTTTTAACAATTATTTTCACTGTATATATTCAAACATACGAACAATTTAGAAAATAAATGTGCTACTTGAATTGAATTGAATTTATCCTACAGAGAATGCGCATATCCAAAACTCGGAAGAAAATCGGTTAACTACGCTAGCTTCCTGTTCTAATTTATGTATAAATGCTTTATAAATAACACAGTTGACAACATTCAATGTGTTATCCGTTTTTTTTTACGAACGGTAGTCTCCTACATACGGCACTTGAACCCCAATAACGGCACTTGAACCCCAATAGTCAATAAACATTAGCGAGCTGGAATCGAGGCGCCCTTTCCAAGGCTATTAATATCAAAGGCCGCGTTTCTGTTTTTTAAAATTATTATTCATGTACCGATCTTTTACCAACTAGGCACATCCTTCAACGTAATTTACAGCTTTTCAAGTAATTGGGGGTACCCGCACAAATCACTTGCATTGGCAGTTTCGGTTTTGCGTCTTCCAGGCAAAATTCTGCAACCCTAAACCATGCCCAGACGAAGAAATCTCATCCGTGTATATATTGCCTAAATTGCTAATAAAAACAACAACAAACTGTATTGTCTGTGGGCAAATTTATCGGACCTTGACTGCGGTGTGTGGCCTTGTTATTCGAAAGCTATTTTTGTTTACCTGACTGAAAATTGGAAAAAATTAGTTTCGAGCGATTCGAATCAAATATTAAACTCACGAGTAGGCAGTGACGTAGTGTGTATCCAGACACTGAGGGGCACTTGTGTCGGAGGGGGGGGGGGGGGGGGGAGGGGACATCACGATTTGTTTGTGTTGATGAAATGCGAGGAAACAAGGCTCATCGGGAGAGGGAAAACTATAGGAGGGGGTCGTGTTACATGTACGTTCTCCCTTCTGTTCCCCCTCCCGCTTTCTCCCTCTTTTCACTATTTGATTCGGGGGGGGGGGGGGGGGGTGCCCCTGTCACTTGTAGCTACGACACTATGAGCAATCATCGCCATTCCATCATAATGTTTAGAAACCATGATGGATATGACTATCTGATCATTACAAGTCACTTATCCATAAATATTCATCTTGAATTCCGCTGACAAATCGATGAAATTGTCACGAGAGACACGAAATCGTTTGCCTCATTGGAGGGGAAGCCATTGTTGTGGATGTCCTCCATTTCTCGAGGAGCGAGAAATAATTAATCACCCTCTAGTCTCGAGGCGTGCATTTTTTTCTACGATTATTGATCGATGAGGGATCTTAAATTATTCAAAATAACGTTTGTGTATTTTGATAAAATACACACACAAAAAGAACCAACTGCAATGGCATACCTTTTAACAAAAATTAATAAATGATAAACTATGATTTGTGTAGTTTGAATCCAAGCCTGCCCTACTCAGTCAGACCAATAGTTGTACAATGTATGTCTTGCCTGTGTATCAGGACTATACTATCTCACGACAGCAAATCTGCAAAATGACGCCTAGGACAATTTCCCCCCGGACAGCTTCCCGGACAACTACCTCTAGGTCTCTAGGATATCGACTTAATGTGATACACCATGTGGACTACTTTTTCCAAGCACAATAGTCCTCAGGATAAAAACCTCATATAATTATTTTGTTTATGTATCAGTGAAAATAGACAGAGGGTTTACAGTTATCCAAGAAAAAGATATTTGGTCAATACTATTGACGAAAAAGGCCAAGTTGACGTAGTTTGTGTCCATCCATGTTTCTAAGTTACCAGTGTCAATATTTTGTTGGGCATAAGACAAGGCTTTTAGAGAACTTGTGGCTATCCATTTCTATAAATGGTAATGCAATTTGTTTGTTTTTATATTAATTTTGCAAGAGAATTGGGTCATCCATTCCATATACATCAGCGAGTGACGTTTAATAGCTCAGTGTTGTGTTCACGTACTATACAACGTTTCCATAGAATCCCATGGTCATCCGTTTACGTACAAAAACGGTCAGCAGTTGTTTATTTTAATAATTTGCAAAAAGCTTTCGGTCATCTATTCAATGGCGCCTCGGGCGGTTTTCATGGGCAATTAATCTGCTCATATAAATTATTGAACTTTACACAATAAATTGCCTGTGTTAAAATACCATGCATAATTTCGATTATAATCAATTTCATGTATTTTACGGGTGTCCATCGCGAACTTGTTGATACGGACAAGGCTCACTCAAATGCTCGCATTTCTCAAGATAATGTGGGTTTTCATTGTGAAAGATCACGTAGGGTCATTATGTTTCTATTCATGTTTCACCCTCTTCTTATTTATTTTCATCGCTCCAACTCTAACTGTGTTTTGTAATTGTTTAAATCATCATCTATTCTTACACGGGCTACCTTGGTCGCTTTCCTGTTGGCTTTTTTGAGTTTGCCCCACAAACCATTTAAAAAATAATATTGTTGAACACAGTAATTATTTACCCCGCAATAGATCTGTTGTTTATATTGATATGGCTAGGTATTGTTCTGTTGTTCCTATGCTTATCTACATGTTATACTATCAGATTTCATACTGTATTTAATCCCGAATACAGTCCAATCCACGTGGTATTTCGCATAGTGCTTTTTCCTGGCAGTCACTAAGCGCTTCGAAATTTGCTCCAATAATAAGTATAAGGGCCGCTTAATCATAATATGTTTTGTCATATAGATAAGAAACGAGGAAAGGACATGTATTAAAGGTAAAGACCAGTAATGGTCATGCGATTGCATTGTGAAAGAAACGTTGTGGAATCGATCAGAAAAGGTCGATCATCTAGCATCTAGCATCTGCAAGGTTCTGGAATCATCAAAATGATAAGAAATTTGGCTCATTCTTCGTAAAGTTACAAGCACTATACACAGAAAGATGTATATGGGACTACCCTATCTCTCTCACCAGACCATGAGAGAAATAAATTTACCAAATATATGAATTAGTAGGCGGTTTCCCGGCAAATTTTTTATCATCATGTATTAGTCAAAACATATTCTTTCACATGATTGGTAATGAGAGCTTCCATTTCATTTTTTGAAATTGGGGCGTTGCCAATACTGGTCTTTACCTTTAAGAGGCATGGACAGGCTTCAGAACAGTTCTCTGATGGCGTTTTTCAATGATTTGGTACCATTGAAAAAGGTTATCTAACAAGCCCATATGGGATTCACGTTTCATTTCCTCCGTAATGACATTTCTGAGTACCCGTTTAAGATTCCAGACAAAATCGCTTTTTGTATTACCAAAAATTCTTGGAAGGAACTAGCGAGGTTCTGAGAATTTTTATCGCTGTACTTGGAGCAATTAAGATGATCAGAGTCTGATTACCCTTGCTCGTAGTAGAGATAATTATGCTCTCCTGTTATGGTGTCTTAAAAACTATAAAAAAAACTAAAAAAAACATTAAAAAAAAAAAAAAAAAAAAAAAACAATGTCTACCGTGTTCAGTGTTTTAGATTGTTTCTTACTTTTTCTTAAAACAATACAGTAACGATACTCGGTCATGTTATAAAGCCAGATCATTAAACAAAAATCTCTGTTATTGCATCTTCTCATCTGTAAAATATTGGAATAATCTCGGAATAATCTACATTCAATATTCGCTTAAACTAATGTATTTGTTTAATTACACATCATTGTCCTTATCACAATAAAAGCATTAACCAACGTGGTGCGCATGCGCCCACTGTCAACAATGTTCGGCCAATAGTAATACAAAACGCTATATTTAGTAATAGTAGAACAACGATATTTGTCATGAATTTTAGTAGCAGAATAAAAATGAATTGTGATTTATCACCGCGGGGAAGGATTAAACCTCCTTTTCAGTTTCTATTTTTTGCGAGCGATACACCAATAATCAGAGGTAAATCTTCGGATGCGGAATCGCTTCTCATTGCGAAATAACTCCCGGGCACGTGCTAAAGCCATGTAGCGTGGTAACATGAGATATAAAGGCGGAATGACTGGGGGATTGGTTGCCGAAGAATTACCTTTTAATGGTACCGATGGGGGATGCGAGCAGCTCTTGTAGATCTATTACCCCCCGTGTCCTGCTGCATTATTAATCGCGCAATTTGACCGATGACGCAAAAACAATGATGAACTATTCATGGTGGAAGGGATCCGGAGTTGCTCGGGTATGAAATAATCATGGGAAGCATTAACCCCTTGGAGGTCTAGCTACTAAGTGGAGTCTTCGTCTTTCCCTTATGATGGTGTCCGTGACCAAAGTCAGTGACCTTCGTGGAGTGGGCACCGGACTCGTCAAGTGGTGGACTCGACTGTAAAAGATATGGTTGACAAGATCTGGACAAAGCTTTAAAGGCATTGTTTAACAATGTTTCCAGTTTTAAAAGTCTGAGATGCACGGCCCTACGTGTTATCAGAGTCTGTGATATGGTGTAATATTGAAACCTTAAACAATTGCGCTTACAAATGGTCATGTAGTGCCTCAAAAAAGTTCAATCCTTGAGTGACCGGTTTTACCATACTCATTCTCCACAATAGACTGTACTGTTATACATGTAAACACCGTTTGAAAAAAAAGGGTTTTTGAAATTTCGAAGTCCAATCATAAATATCTTGATATTCAGACAGGCGATCGGCTTGTAAAAGCCATGGAATTTTTGGCTGACCTAAAGGTTTATAATTATGATTTTAGCATGAGCTAAATCCAGGATTTTTGAAAGAATCTGAGACAAAGATACCCAATCCTTAAAGGTACTATGTCCCATTTGCAGGCCAAAAAAATGAAAAAGTTAAATTCCAACTGCATTTGAAAGATAATACTAATTTAGAACTTCCCTTAAAAAGGTGGGGCTTGAAAATGTCTTCAAGTGGGAAAATAACGACTATTATTTGTCAAATCGACTTTAGGGCTATAGAGCCCAAAAGTAATAGTCTTGATTTTCAGACAATTGTACCGAATGGTCATACGTTTTATGCTGCGCAAAGATTCAATCAGTTTAATCTTGGCCATCACAAGAAGTGGGTTATTGATGTAGACAAAATGCTCATGTACCCTTTACAACTCTTTTCATGTGTGTTATTACCAAAGAAGAAAAAAAGCCAGTCAGTCACTTAATAGTGTCTGACAGTGAAGTCTAGCAAGTAAACGGGTTTCCTTGCATAATTTGAATATTAGGACACTGCTAACGTTCAAATTTCACAGATAGGACATACATGACATATTCATGATTCCTGCAAAGTTCTACAGAATTTGAGGTTGGCTGCAAAAGGGACATAGTACCTTTAAGTAAATCCCTCAGATGACCCGAGGGGCAAGACTTGATCCGACTCGAAACAATTTGCAAAATCTCGAAGAAAAAGCGTTTAGTTCCGGTTTACACCCATTACCTTGTACAAGACAGCTAGTAATTTATATTCTATATCAACATGAACACGCTATGATGGGGGATTCGAGAGTGAAATGTGAAGAACTGTATTTCTATTGCTTGTCAGGGAATGTGGAGTGAAAAGACATCCTTCAGCATTGCCAGTGAAAAAAACAGAAACAAACAAACAACGAGCAGCCTTACAGGTGCCTGGGACTGGCTTTCTTATACGATATCACTTGTTACATAAAGGATCAGCTAACTGATCGATATTGTAATGGTCTGATTGAAATGATTCATGTTTTCATTGAAGTTCTTTCCATTTCCGATAACCCCAGCTATGAATTATTGACAAACTGTTGATCGTCAATTTTTTTCAGCTTTCCCGCCAAATAAAACAAGTGTGTGAAAGGAAATGCATTATATGAATGGATGCATACGATGACGTAAGTGGATGTTACCATGGGGTTTGCCTATAGTGTTAACATGTTTATAATAGATGGCTCCAGGAAAGCCATTAACCTGATAATCATGTTATACCTGAACACGGCCAAGCCTACATGTATTTGTCATCTTTGATATTTGTTATTATATATGTAGGCCTATTCCATAATGGTGCTGTTGCCTGGAATTTGGTGCAGTTAATGATAGGATGGTACGGCTAATGGTGCTCATAACCTGATAATAATTCGCAGTAATGTACATTAATGTGTATCATTGTCATCATTATGATAATTTGTTTTTGTACAAAGGCGATTTATTTATATATTATAACCCAACATCGGTGATGAAACTATTGCGAAAAAAGTGGTACGAAATTAAACTGCGTCCCACGTTTTGATATAAATCAGCGCAATCAGGTGACTGGAAAAACAATGGAAACGTATTTCGAAAGAGATGTAAACAATGAGACCTGTTCCATTAACAAAAACGCGGGAGTAACTGGAATAATTAGGGCCGCTGAGCGTGTTCCCGGGCCGGATTAAACATTGATAATAACCGAGTTGTCCGTTAAACTCTAATCAAACGCAGCTCGCGTCGCTAAATCGTTCCATCACCTTCCATTGCGTGTATGGCCATTTAATGTCCGAATGCGTTCTCCGGCCTGCGTCGATGGGAACTCTGGTGTACGCTAATCGAGGTGGACGAGGTGGGAATGGAAAGACAGGCTTTCCTGACCCGCTTGTCCAGGCTAGGTATTGGTCGATAAGGAGAACGGTTAGACACCTGTAACTAAAGGGGGTTGTTTTTCATCGCCTTGTTTGTATTACCCTATGATGGCGGAGTCATTCATATCTGCTGAGTGATTGCCTGGTTTAAAGAGGGTAATACGAACCACGCATCATGTTTTTTTCTTCTTCTCTACGCCTACGGAGAATGTCACCAAGAGTGGAAATGGTTTTTTGATTACCTGTGGAGCATTTCTATGTAATGTCAGTGACATTTGTTGTACGGTTGGGCTGGTAAAGTGATTACGAATTAAAAGTGAACTTTAAAAACGAGGATCAAAACACGCTATTCTATATAGGACAATGAAGGAAAAATGGGTCCAATATGAAAAGTAGTCAATTGTCATCGTCTTTGATACACGTGACGTTCAATGAGGAATTAAGAGCATTAATGGGCATAAAGTGCTAATTTTCCTTAATGAGTATACACTCGCTGCTGATTAAAGTCACACCGCTCATACAATCATGTATTAACGTTGGAAAATGGGAGTTGTTTTTCCCGATTACATCTAATTTACTTGTATTTGCTAAATAGGTAATTATGAAAGTATGATGTGAATGAAACAAAAAAAATGAGCGGGAAAGACGGTGACTTCAAACGAAGTAGAAGTAGTTACAACAGTAACGGTAGAATTTGTGGTTGAATAGAGTGATGTTGGTGGTGAGGGTAGTCTTAGCGAAGTAGTTGTAGTAATAATAGTAGTAATAGTAGTAGAAGTAGTAGTAGTAGTAAAAGTAGTATGAGTAGTAGTAATAGCAGTAGCAGTAGTAGTAGTAGTAGTAGTAGAAGTAGTAGGAGTATGGAGTAGTAGTAACAGCAGCAGCATCAGTAGTAGTGATAACAGTACTCCTTGAACTAACTAGTAAACAATACTCCCATAGCATCGTTTTTTCTCCAATCTACCCTACCCACTAATGAACACATATCTATTGCACATGATAGAACACGTCCTTGTCGTTTGGGCCCTACAGTACACTTCTGGAGCTTACAAATCATGAACGTGAATACATTTTCCACATATTAACCTTTCACAACATGAACAGATGAAGTTAAATTGCAACTGTGTATAGCCCGATTGGGGTTCAGTGAGGCTGCCTGCCTGCGCATGGCGTCTAAACCAGCATGTCTAAAGAGTGTGAGTTTTATGGGGGTTAATAAACCGGCGTCACCAACTGCACGCAGTACACATTAACACTTTGTATAGGAATGTTTTCAATGGTTGACCGAGGGGGGCAGGTGCGCCTGGGCTGCCGGCGTGTGAAGGAGCGGGTCAATGTTTTATTTTTTCTCACTTCTTCTTTTTCTCTTTCTATAAGGCCGTCGCATGGCAAGAGGGAACTGCTCGGGTGATAAGCTTGTGTATACAAAACCTTCTGGTATAAACACGATCAGGATCGAAAACACTTTTCCCAATTTGGCAGACAAGTGCTTCACGAACGATTTGGTCTTGGTCCTTTAGCTCACGTTTATTGCCGAGTTGACTGATGTAGATTATTGTGTTACAGTCTAGCTGCTTATATAGGAACCCCGTCAGTGGGTGTAATCATGGACCTACTACGTGTACGCACATGATAAAGCTCTTGTGTCATTACAACGATGGATGCGACCAGGTAACCCCCTAAAAAAATGTAAATAATTTTCAGTTTCTTTTAAAAGATACTACTACTTTTCTTTTGTTACTATGATGGATATTTCAGTAAATTGACATTGGTTATACTAACGCATTATATCCCAGTAGTGTAAGCTCGGTGGAAGCTACCTAACGGTATTTCAAAATCTAGACAGTATACGTACAACATATTATAATGCATGACGTCACCATTTAATTATTCAAAGGATGTGGAAGTAGAATGATCATGATGTATAGAGTGACATGTGGATACCATCATGATTATGTTGTATATTTGCAATCCCGTCACCACTCAACATTTCAAAATGCATTCTCGTTTGGACGATATATCATAGCCTTTTCGGGTGTCGGCATTTGAAAATTCATATGATATCCATAGAGACATACAGGCACGAAGAGCTTGGGTCAATAATCTAGAAATATCTACATAAATCTTCATACCATGGAGGAATGATGAACATGAGTATGATAAATCATCTATGGTTGGAATCCATGGTATAGGAATTTGAGAGGACAGAAAATTCGCTTATCAAACATACCCAGGGGAGACTGTCTTGTCCCTTCGCAAAGTAAAGTGCACGTGTTTTTAAGTTGTGAGGATATAAGCAGTAATACCTCATTCTCCACGACACTCCGTTCAGTAATATTTGCAGCAGCGGGTAATATATCATGTGTCTCGTCTAAAAGAAGCGCCTAGCAAGACAAACAAGCGAGCGAATAAAACATATGCTCAACAATTCTCCTCGATGAATATTTCATGCCGAAATAATTGCACGCATACACATCGAGCAGAATTCACCGCATCTATATTAATGGAGGAAGGAAGATGACATAGTCATAAATAACCGCGGGAAAGTTTTGACGGGGCTGCGCGCTTTTCATCATGATTGATGCTTTTGGTCGGGAGGGCGAATGGCCATTTTTAGCGCGATCGAAAGATCACATGATGACAAAAATGACCAGACGCGTGTAGGCCATGTTCCTCTCGCCTTGTTTTCCATTTGAATTATGGCCGTCCGATGATTTATGATTCAAGTCACAATCGACTATCAACTATTTTTAAAGGGTGGCATCCTTTCCAGAGCTGGGAAAGGAAGGCCATCGCAGTATATATACCACTACTATACAACGTCACATCCTTTTTGTCATTGTAAATCATTAATCTCGTCCCCACAGTATTGCCACGGAGACGAAGGTCATTCTCTGCTATACTTGACAAAGACTCAAGCCGAACGAACTGCGCATTCACTTTCACCACTTGATATTACTATTAGAAGACCAAATCTATATTATTAGCCCGGTTAAGCGGAGTTCAAGCAGATTAAGTTACACATTTTCACTTCCCATATTATGCCATCACAATATTGACCAAGTGCGATTCGTATTGAGGTCCATTATTCCACCATTTTCTAACATACTGTAGCCATTGTGAAGAAATGGAGACGAAGTGAGTATTGAAAGAAATCTATCGTCATAATTCCCGGCTCTCTTTTTTCAAGGAATATGCCTTGATGTCATACAATTTTATATTTTCATCTGCTTCTCTTCTTCTTACTACCCTTTGTTGTCGTTTGAAAGAGAAATACGTAAAGCGATGAAAATCGATAAATTCAAGAAAATGAAATTATATACCCAACCGGGGCTATGTAATAAAGTACGAACAATCGATTTGATTGAAGTACAATACGACGGTCTGACAGTCCTATCTCTTTAATCAATACATTTGGATCATATGATTTGTAGTAAAATATCAGCGCAGAAAAGTCTGCTGAAATCGTAGGGCTTCAAGTGCATATGTCACATTATGCGAGTATTAAGTACTACTGTTATCGACGGGTTATTTTGTATGACAGTTCCTTCTTTAATATGTTATGCATTTTGATAATGCAGCTATTTCGCATAGGGACGACAATAATAAACCCGGTCTCTTACTCCAGACCACAAATCTCGGCCCGGACCAATACCCCTACAAGGATAACTACCCACTGGTTGTACTACCCCTTACACACTACCGCTAATGGACAATTACCCCTACAATCCGCAAAGTCTACCCGTCAGCAAAACCTAACCCTTTAACAACTACCCATTTTGCGTCATTTAATCCCTACTAGGGTGGGTGATTGGGGTCATGTAGGGGTCACCGTCCGGTGTAGTATTTTAGAGGTAATTCATCTTGGAAATAGTTGTTCTGAGATATCTTTGTCCATTCGGGGTTGCCTAGAGCGCGGGAGTGAGGGGGCACCTGTGATTGAAATAATCACCTATACCGTTTCATAACCACCACAGCGAATACGTGTACGCATAGGCAGACAACTAGCTCTGAACGCAGTAGAGAATATAATGAAACAGATAGGGAACAGTGTGTACCCGTTTATGGATACACGCCCTATAGTAACTCAGTACGTTCATATCTTCAGTAGCAAGCTAAGCCAAGCCATTTTCAGCTGTGGTGTCTATACAGCATACTAACCGATGATTAATTAACATCGAAAGGTAGACGGAGTTGAACCAAATATAAAACGCCGAAAACTACTGGGGGTGGGGGGGGGGGGGGGGGTAGGGCAGAGGGTGGGGAGGTGGGGATATAGGGAGAAAAGCGCACTAGTTAATATGGCTACCTGCCTTATAACGTTTAGAGCTTATGCTTGCGGAGCCAAGTAATTATTAGCTGTGGTGTATGTTCAGCATGCTAATTGATGGTTAATTAACGGGGATAGGTAAACGGAGCTGAACCAAAATATTACGCGCCGGCATGCACTGCCACTGTTTTATAATTAAACGCATATTATAAGTAGGGTGTATACTGTCCATGGGGCAGAAGGGAGATGTGGTCTGGTGGGTGAGGGGGGGGGGGGGGGGGTCTGCTTCTCACACTACTAGCCATGCCTTATTTATACAAGGTTTTCCTTCTGGCTCATGGAAAGGGAGAAATTGTTTCAATTGTATTGAGTTTTTTTGTATATATGCTCATGCTGAGTCTTTTTTTTTTTTTTTTTTTTTTTAATGAAAAGTGATATCTGATTTTTCTCCAAGTCTTCTCCACCCTTTCCCTTACCCCCTTTAACTCTTATCCTGCCACATGGCTAATCCCCATTGTGCCAAGCCACAAGACCCCCCCCCAGTGCCAAGTTTATAACGAGATAATCGGATTAACGCGATGGTACCATCAATAGCAAAGTCCAATGGGCATGAAAAAAAAACTGCTATTACGAATGCGTGCAAACATGCAGGAAGCAGAGAAGCAGTGGCTTGCTCGCGTGTACAAAGCACTATAACAATAGCGTGCAAGCAGCCTTATGGCTGGCTATGAGTTAATCCTCTCCTTTCTTTATTTATGTCTATCTGTTTCTCTCTCTACTTTTAATTGCTCTCTGTGTATCGTTTTCTTCACCATTATACGCCCCCTCCATAACCTGCTGGAATTACGCATCTACTAACTACTAACAATTTTGGTCAAACTTGCACAATATTTTCGTAGCCAGTAAATGTATCTACCCGTTTTATCTTCATTATTTCCAATATTCATACCCGTAGAACCCCTCTGCCCCTTCCCCTACAAATAAATGTATCTACCCCTTTTATCTTCATGATATTAAATTTCCAATATTCATACCCGTAGCACCCCTCTGCCCCTCCCCTCCCTGGGTTTCCCGCACCCCTCCCCCGTTCGATCGTTACTGATTAGGACGTACACGCATAGTGGTGGTGTTGAGTAGTCCGCGTGTGTATATGTTGCTATGTAAACACGATGGGATTTCACCTGCGGCTCTCACTGTCAACAAAGACGCAAACCGGGAATGAGAGAGAAAAATAGAGAGAGATAGAGAGAGAGAGAGAGAGAGAGAAAGAGAAAGAGACAGAGACAGAGACAGAGACAGACAGACAGACAGAGAATTAAAAAAAAAAGGTAGATATAAATAAAAAGAAGGGGCAGACAAAATCAGATAGAGACAGAAGCCGGGAGAGAGCGAGAGAGTTGGAGAAAAATGGAAAGAGAGAAAATAATACAGAAAGAGACAGACAAGACTAGATAGAGACACATAAACAGAAGGATGCGAATAGATTTTGGCAGAGAGAGAGAGAGAGAGAGAGTAACATAGAGAGGGAGAGAATGAAACGATAGAGAATGAAACAATAGAGAAGACAGGGAGACTTTTGATGGGATAGCAAAAATAGAGAAAGAAAAAAAGGTAGACAGAGAAAATATCAATTTCAATTTCAATAAATGGTATCTTCTGAACGGCGATTGTCATAATCAGTTTTCTTGATATCAACATTATTATGCGTATATTTACTAATAACCCTTCACATCTGAAATTGGAACGACGGGAATGATGATCAAAAAAAAAAAAATCATAGACCTAAAAAGGTCTGTATATCGATATATGGGTAGGCAAGAAGCAAGAACACAGCGTGGCATAATAAAAACAGACATTAATCAAGTCATCGATGCAAAGATTAACATGCATTATCCTCATCTTGATACATCCCGGAGTCATAACGCAGGGTATAGTGAATGTACGTAATGCAAATGGGTTGATTATTGATTGCATCTTACTTCATTCAATATGCAAATCTTTTGTTCAATTTTATAAATCGGGCTTAATAGACTGTTGATTGCAGACTCCATGAGCTTAATTAAGTAATTACTCTAAAAATATACGGGCTAAACGCATAATGTTTGCAGTCTGAAAAAACAAACAAAACGAACTTACAAGAATTGGCTAAAAGCCGAAATGATTAAAAATAAAGGAAACGGGGCAATTGCAAAACAAGGTACTCCTTCAAAACACAATCTTTTACAACTAATACTGAATATCTTCCTGCCTACAAAACAATAGCTGTTGTTCCGACGATGCGATTATTATTTCCGGACGGAGATTTTTTTTTATAAACGATCAACAAGGTGATGATCCCAAATCCCTTCGATATCATGTTTCGACGTCATTTTGGACATGGATGACGGAGAAAAGCTTAAATAGCTTGTTGATTTGTTTCCCTTTTTGAAGGCCTTCAAACATGGAATTCCCTTTGCGCCTGTGATACAATCATTGTATCACAGGCGCAAAGGGAATTCCGTGAAGATGTTTTTCTAAAAAATGATAAAATCTGTTGTTTAGGAGAATTTCTGTAGTTTGAGGTTGCTGTGGGATGCTAACTTGTGTTGCCCGAGGCTGTATTTGTTGTTGTTGTTGTTGTGATGTACCTTTTTCTGCAGGGCAATTAGATGTTTTTAAAATTTGTATTTATCGTTTATGGTCAATACGTTATTATCTTTATCAAAAATGATATGATGAGGAAATATTGCTATGAAAATAAAATAGGATTATGGAGAGAGAGAGAGAGAGAGAGAGAAGGGGGGGGGGGGGAAAGATATACAAGCTCTGAAAAAGGCAGCATACATAAGACAGCGGGACAGATAGGGAAAATATAATAAATAAAGAGAGAGAGAGAGAGAAACGGAAAAGTAGAAAGAGAGAGGGGGGAGAGAGAGAGAGAGAGAGAGGGGAAGCCGGTTAAAAAAAAGATATTCCCACAATTTGTCTAAAATGACAGTTTATCTGACAGATAAAATCATTATGCTAAATTGAAGAAAAAAAAAAACAAGTCTACACAAATTCCAATATGAATAAATAAATAAATACATAAATAATGATTATACAAAATATAGATTTATACATATATGATTAGCCTGGCCCGTTTACCTTTAAACACAATCTTTTTGACAATGCGGGCCTGGAGACTTTCAGCAGCTCTGCTGTGGTGTGACGTCGGTCAATACTGCACGTGATACAGACAGACGACATCCCACGTGCCAAGGGAATCGTGAAATTAAAAAAAGTGTTAGATGGCAATCGATATCATACGAATGTTGGCATTCACTACGATCATGTTACAATCGATACAAACAGTAAATCAAATACAAAACCAAAGAAAAAGGGGGAGAGATTTACTTTGGAAAGTAGTCCGTGTAATGTGTGCGTTCATGTTCGTTTGCGTGCCCCGAAAGTGTTGTATCCCCCCGAAATTATGCTTGACTTAATTTCTGCACGAAATATTATATGTGGAATTTATGAAAGAAGTTGTGATGATGTCATACAGGTTGATGTGTGTATGACGTCAATAGGCAGACGAGGGGATATAAGAACTGCTGGCTTAGACACTTCGGTGACAGCTATCCACGTTAGATATGAACATGGTATAGTATACAATGAAAGTCCTTGAAGTTTCGTCAGATTTCGGATTCGGTTCCTTTCATGATTCACACTCATGATTTTAATAAAGATAAATATCATGAACCTTGTTCTACTAAACTATAAACTTGACGCTGGGCAAAAGTTTCTGTTAAAATTCGGTTTAATAAAGGAAGTTAATCTAAAGTCTACGTTTTACTTTGTTAAACATTCATACACCCCGGGTTGATTTTTAACTGCTTCAATATAAAACAGACCCAGGAATACAATACACGGCTGGATAATTTCAAAGTTGTTAAATAAGTTGTTGAAGCAAAGGCTACATCTATTTAAAATTAACGTGTATTAATAAAGCTAACGTATTAATGACATGCCCACAGCTATCCACATTGAAAACATTAACCATTGAGCTCAATGAAGTAAACGCTTACCAGACCTATACGCCCTTAGAAAGGCAATATTTGTCTACAAAGAATACGTTAATGGAAAACTCTTGACGATGGTAATCGTACATTGCTTTTTCAGCAGTATTCTTTTGGTTCTGTAATATTTATTCAATTCATTCTTGCACAGTGCACATCGATCTCTTCCTTTCTTATCGTTCTTTCTTTCACCCTCCCCCTCTCTCTTTCTCTCTTTCTTTCTTCTCCTCTTTAAATCTCTCTCCCTCTCTCTCTCCAACTCAATTACTTGACTTTCTAAAAAAATCAATGCCCCTCTTTTGCCTGTGCTTGTCGTTACAAGTTCATTTTTCTGCGCGTCACGGTTTTCTCTCTTATCCATGCGGGCGGCGTGTACCTTTAAAAGGCACTCCTGAATTATGCTTTGTGTCGATATTGATTCTGAAGCAGTGCTCGTAGTAATAATCAGACGACTCATCACACTTTGTAATGCGAATCGAATCAAACTACACCGGTCTATATTTAGCCGGGGTAAATTTGATAATTCTGCATTCTGCAGCGCGGAGAAATCCGCTCTGACTTACCGATACAGAACGCGGGAATACAATGAATAATTTCTGCTAATACCGAAAATGAGCGGGAAGAAAATTGACAAAAGACATGAACGATGAAGGGTCGACAACAAGAGAACACCGACAAATGGCATTGGAATACTTCATTTTTGCATGTCGTTTGTTGAGAGTCAAAGGGACGTTTATTCATATCACTTATCAGTTTAATGCTCTTTCTGTTTCTCAACAGGCAATATTATTTAAAGGAAGATCATCGCAGTTATCTTAAAGTATTTGAAACAAATAAGGTTGTAACGGCTATATTATTGCCTGGACGATATGAGTCAATACATTGTCCTCTAACAAAATAAGTATAGGGTTTCAGAAATTCTGAACAAAATTCAGCCCAGTATATTACTTCCTATCGAAATGTAGCTGGCTGTTTACGTTCAGTTACCTTGATAAGGTTGATACATTAGACAATTCTCAAGATCGTAGACCACAATTGAAGTCAAGTTTTTACGCTGGTGTACGTTCATAACCCTACGGTGGACGTGGGTGAGGTAAAGATACAACATGACTCTTCGAAGGGCGGGAATAAATTTGTGTTCTATTTCATAATAATTGTGTAGCTTGATCAATGTTGATTCCCAGTAGCAATACAGGTCAAGCAAAGCAACACCGACTAGGTGTGTTTTATGTAGAGGGATAAAGAGAAAGGGGTCAAATAGAAATAAGGAAAAAGTGAGATGAGGAGGGATGAAGAAAACAAAAGGAGATCACGGCAAGGATATAGACAAAAGAGACAAACAGCTCAATTTTCCCATTGCAATCTAGGTCAGGCGATTTGACACAGATTTTGTAAATCTGTGTATATACGTGTTTGGGGAATATAGATAAATAATTAACATAAAACAAAGAGATTTAGAGAGAGAGAGAGATAAAGAAAATAGGGAAGACAGACAGACGGACAGAGAAAACAAATGGATGAAACGGGGAATGGGAATGATTGGAAAGAGAAAGAGAAAGAGAGTAACAGTTATGTTATAGGTCAGGCGAATTAACGCACACGAGGTATTAAAGAGAGAGAGAAAAAAAGATGAAGATAGATAGATAGAGAGAGAGAGAGAGAGAGGGAGAGGGGGTGGGGGGGAGACAGACACACAGAGAAAACGAATGGATGAAACGGGGAACGGGAATGATTGGAAAGAAAAAGAGAAAGAAAGTAACAGTTAAAGTATGTTATAGGTCAGGCGAATTAACGCATACGAGGTATTAAAGAGAGAGAGAGGGAAAAGGAAAGAAGGATGAAGACAGAGAGAGAGAGAGACATAGACAGATATATATATATATAGAGAGAGAGAGGGTAAAAAAAGATAAAAAAGCTAGCGTGGAGAGTTTTCTATGGTATATTTGATTTCATTACGGACTGCTGCGGATTGAACCGGAAGTGCGACGGTCTGACTTCCGTTAAGATGTGCAAGCACCTCCATGCATCCAGCTGGGATTCCTAGAGCTACTTCCCGTCCCCTCTTGATCTCTCACCATCAATCCCTCCAGACAAATCACGTAAATATATCGATCCCCCAACCAAACCAACCACATCACATTGCATCGCCATAAAAAAAAAGAGAGGAAAGTTTGTCCGGTAACAAAAGCAAGTCGCCTCGCTACTCGGCTCGGAACTAGGTCGTAAATATGATGATGTTGTTGTATGATCATCTGATTATGTTGCATTATACAATTATGACTGTTTTCTCCATCTTTCCTTTTGGCTGTATATACTGGCTGAGAGCAAAAAGGGCGTTACCTCATATCCTTTTTACGCAGTTTAGAGTAAGCGTCAGGTTGTATTAAAACAAATTACTTTTTAAACACGTACACCATAGTAGCACTAACCGGCACATCCGGGTATTGTCCAAATGTTGGTTTATTTTCAGCTAGCATCTCTGAGGTTTAATGAATACTTAGGCATTTTCAAAATTATGAATATTTATGGATTTTCTTTTCAAATTGATCAAGAAGTACATTAATATTAATAATAATAAATAATAATAATCCGTTTTTTTTTATATAGCGCTCAATACACCGATCCAACGATGTGCCTAAGCGCTTTACAGATATATTATTACCCTGGTAATATAATAAATATATTGACCGCACACAAAATGCTCTCGGGCACTTTTATTGGTTAATGTGTCCGTCACAGCCGGTGATTCACAATTGATTATCTTGCTTGATGGTGTATGCAGGTTTACCGAGTAAATGCATACCTTTTCGCGGTTAAGTTCATAGAGTGTTGTAGGAGCACGGTTTGTTTGTATATTGAGGAGTTTAATTAGCTTCACGATCGGTTACCCTAGCACCACCGCGCCAGGCACGGCGTTATTTCGATTAAGGTTAGACCAATTGAATGCGGAGCACCGACCTGACAAGGCACATACGACATGGCCATCAGTGGAAGACTGGTGTCAATACTTGTGACCTAATTAGTCAAGAGAATCGCACCAACATTACACGATTGATATTGGCTTGTGCAAAGGGGTCGAAACAGCTAGAGCTGCTGGAGGGGTACAAAGGGAGTGAGAAGAAATGGGATACAGAATGGTGGATCGGGAAGGGAGTTGAGGTACAAAGATGTAGTGCATATAAGTGAGAAAAGGATGTGGACAGACAAAAGGGGGAATGAATTTTAATAAGAAGATAGGTATAATGATAGAAAGAGAAAGTGTGTGTGTGTGTATGTGGGAAATGGAAAGAGAGCGTGTTTGTTAGAGAGAGACAGAGAGAGAAAGAGAGAGAGAGATATAGAAATATATACATATATACATGTATATACAGAGGGAGAGAGGCACCTCGTTTTAAAACTACAGGAACGTAATGATTATAGGAAAAAGGAAATCAAATGCAATGAAAGACACCTACGGTCAGTATAAGCGAAATGAGGGAGAGAAAGGAGTGCGTGGGCGGATGAGTGTATGATATGAGGATAGAGAGAGAGTGAGGGAGAAAGAGAGAGAGAGAGAGAGAGAGAGAGAGCGGTGTGTAAATATCAGATAATTTGTATTATTTGTGCCTAGGGACGTGAGTTAATTACCATTAACTAACACAATTATTACGTCATTGCAGTAAAATATATTGACCGACCGTTACACGTATTTACTGTCATTCATAATTTGCCTAAAGCATTGTAGCGCACAACGCTCTATATGGAATCACTATCGAACGAGCCTCCTTTATCCGTTACTGGTGATTATTTTCCGACTGTCACACCATTTGAGAACACTGTCAAGTGCATGTTTATACGGTCTTGAATATTTTATGTAATCCTTGTTCACGTGTACTTGTAACTAATCCTAACATATGCATTTTAACAATGCAAAAGATAATAAAGTGAATTGAACAGTACATTTAATAATAAAATAGGGATGATAGCAGAATAAAATAATGTTCATTTTATAGTCTGTTATTGTTTCATGCTATCGTCATACAAGCAAACTTGAACGTTTTCATAAATATCTTTCATCAAAATTCATTGATGATGGAGTTTCACCTTGAGCTGGTTAATGATGGAAGGAATTCACAATGTCGAAAAAATTGTAAACTATGCAGCCTGAACTCATTGGTAAAAACAAACCATTTTGGGGGGTCAACATGTGCCCATAAATAACCATATGGATAGACATGATGTGATTGATTAGAGAGAAAAAAAAAACATAATGTCAGCAGCTTTATCATTCTTAGCGAATAATATTGAAAACCATAATACTTATTTTGTGATCATGCAAGCGCGGAATAGAGATACGAACATAAGCAGGGGTAGAAAGGAATAACGGTGGGACCTCTTCACTAATGGAGGTACTAGTACCGATTGGCATCCCGGCCTCTCAATAATGAAGCCTAATTGTTCTGTCGTCTGGTCATAATGTTGAAGATTTTCAGACTTGGTGGCCTTAATCAAGAGTTTTGAGGTGGAATCGGGAGGATGAAAGAAGGAAGAGAGAATGAGGAAGAAAACGAAAGAGAGAGAGAGAGAGAGGTGGAGAGATAGAGAAAAGTATGAGAATAGTGTGTGAGGGAGAAACAGAAATGAGAATGACGAAAATGACTAAGGAACAGAATAGAAATAAAGAAAGAGAAAGAAAAAGAGAGGGGGAGAGAGGGAGAGAGAGAGTGAGTGAGAGAAAGAGAAAGAGAAAGAGAGGGGGGGGGGGGTCAGAGGGAGAAACCAAGATTTAGAGATAAAAAGAGCAAAGGAGAACGAGAGAGGGAGTGAGAAAATAAGTACTCACAAAAAGAAAGGATGATAGTATTGAAGATAATGATATTATGTATGTGTGTTTGTGTGTGAGAGAGACTTGAAGAGAGAATGTGTCTGTGTGTGTGCGATTGTGTGAGAAAGAGAGAGAGAGAAAAAAAAGTGGGGGAGAGAGAGAAAAAAGTGGGAAGAGAGAAAGAGAGAGAGAGAGAGGGGGGGGGGGGGGGTAGATGGACGGAGTTGGGGAGTGGGAGTAAAGCAGGAGAGAGAGGAAAGGGGGTGTTGCATATGATATGAAGAGTGGCGTGGAGTGGTTTGGGAGAGGTTGTTTAAACCGAGAAAGTACCTTCCTCTTAGAGCTCAAGATACGAACATCAAGTGGTTTAATACCTGCGGCATTTGCACTGCTCAACGCCTACATAAGTATCACCCTACTCTTTACACATTCCCACACGAAGAACAGGACGGTATCGTATATTCCTAGTTGACACGTCTTAAAGCTACGCATAAAACCCGGTGAGAGAACAAAATAAACACGGTGAATCTGTGACGAAGGGAGGTTCATCTAATCTGGGACATCCTCTTTTTAAATACTAGGCTTTTTATAGATGATAACATCCTTTAAGAATTCATTTATTCCCAGTGAATTCGTAATCTATCTCCTTTTTTATCTTTGTATGAGTATCTATCCCTTGCTTAGCCATGATAGATGTATCCTATTAAAAAAAAGGGAAAAAGACTCGTTTGTAGATAGCACATGTATAAATTATCCCCAAATATCCACAATCGTCTCGATGGGTTGTACAGACAGTATCTACGAACTGGCTTATGTACAAGTGTGTACGCAAAGTATACTTTCAAAAGGGGTTGGGTCAAAATTGTGATCATGTAAGGGTAGAGATAATACATCATGTTTTACAAAGAATATCAAATTAAGTATAATGGTCTTGACTCGAATGGGTTGTAATCTTATAACCACTGATTATTATTATTTGGCTATAATTAGCAATCAAATTTGAGTACAAATGTTTTTACGATAGTTGAAATATTGCCGATTCTAGTGTATGAACATTTTTCAAGACTCTATTCAAATTAATTTACATTTGTGCTAAAACTATAACATGCAGAGCCAAACTTGAAGAGAACAACAAAACACATGACCAGATCAGTTTTCCTTTCCATTATAAGCTTTGTTCGCATTCAATATCAGCATGATCAACGCAGAACAAAATGATGGAGATGAAAAAGTCCTGCGGGTTTTTGAATTGTCAGGAGGGAGGTTAGAGAGACCAGAGACACAGTTGACGGTTGGGCTTTCAGGCGACCCCTGTCTTCCACGAGGGACATAGAATCGCTAGAGCTTTGTCAAATGAAGACATTCTAATCGCATGCATTGCGTCGGGGCAAGAAATACGAGAAATAGATTGCAAAATAATGCACACAGATTCTGCAGACCCAAATCACCTACGAGCACAGACACTTTTTTCTTCAGAGGGTACATAACGGGACGAGAAGATGGGCTGACAAAGAAATACAACACGCCCGGGGAGGAGTACATTATGGAAAGAGAACACCGGTAGGCAAAGATTTGTGTTATAGCTCGGGTAAGCGAATGCGACAGCGTACACATTTTTGAGATTAGGGTTGAAATATCAAACCACAAAGATAACAAGAAAACGGGGCGGATAGTCGAGATGAAAATAGAGCCAGCTCGGCAAAAAATATGCCAATTTCAATAAAAATATGATAAATGTTATGATATTCAAAGCCTTTCCAATTATTAGAAAGGCGCCATTTCTTTTTTTAGAAGGATTGGTTTAGAATCTCACAAAAGAGAAGTGATGTCTCCAACAAGATGTCTGAAAATGTCTGGAAATATAATCCCTTGCTTCTGAAGTCGAATAAATTTAGCTTAACATTTGCGTTGGTCATAATGGCACTGTTTCATTCATTTTGGGTTTTAAGCTGGTAAATGGTATGAAGAATATATTTGATCATTAACTAGAGAGGTCGAAACCTGATCTCATTTCCTGTCTCTCGTGACGTCTTGAATTTTATATTCCAGGTTTTCATTCCTTCGATTAATACGACAACTTAGGGTTGCAAATCAGTAATCGCTTTGAATTAAATAGATGGGACAACAAATAATAATGATAAGTAATATTGTTATAACATGACGATTCAGAGTACTTTATTTTCTAATCATCATTGAATTCAATTGCCGATCCGCTCATGGTAGTGCTCACGTTCCGCTCCATGGGGAGTGTTCTGGCCAGGCCTCGTTTTAAAGCGCACAATGGCCAATCCGGTTACCGAACTTACACAGCCTCGCATCTCAAGTTAAGGATTCAACCGCTCGACTGCAACACTTCTAAAATGACACTCTCCATCGATAATCTTACATATGAGGCAATAACTTAAGGTGAAATGAAATAAATGTATTCTCAAAGTGTTAGGAATGCTTGGTATTCAATATCATATTATCGTGAACTTTAAAAATATCAAGCTGAATCACCTTGGCGAAAGACGCCCCCAATGATGATATGATACCCAGTCACACCGACCAGACCAAAAATAGAGCGATCAAAACAATTATATTGCACCAGGCTCGTCAATATTCTGTCGATTATCGTTCGGTTAGGATTTTGTTTGGTGTCGTAACGGTATTATGAATCATGTTTCGGCAACTCACACCCTTTCGAATCGCCTTGAATAATCAGGTTTAATGTTTCATCAAAGATACTCTGCATTGCCTTGACATTTTGAAACGCGCGTGTTGTAATACAGAGCGGTTATTTCAGTATAGCCTGCATCGTTGCCGTATAGTTTGCACTAGCGCCCATGATCATGTATATCATGTGTGTAATTGTTTAGTATGACAATGGAAGTGTTTATCAAGGAGAGATTTGCTTTAGAATGACAGTGTGGATTATCGAAAAGTACTGCTTTGATCCATTCCTACTGAATAACAACCGTTCAAAAGACAGAGTGTAAGAAGAGAGAAAGAGAGAGAGAGAGAGAGAGAGAGAGAGAGAGAAAAAGGGGGCGGGGGGTGGTAAGACTTGGAACAATAAATCGATGTATAATATTGAACTGATTTCAAAGAAAAGTAGTCAATATTGGACTGAGAAGTAATACAAATATTTAAGTATAGAAACCTACAGTGAATCATACATGTACAATGTATCTTTATAAATTAGATGATCGAAAATACTACCCACCCTGTTATTCCGTAAATACCCTAGAAGATATTGAGAAGAAGCAAATCAATGACAGTTTCGAAGGTTAGGGGTCAGCCCCTCCCCCTCCCCCGGAAATCATAATTTATTTGAGAAAATCCACTCCATCAAACGTCACATGTTGCCTACAGCGTTAGCTATTCACCATCAACACGATACTTCACCCATACCATGGACTTACTAAACAGTAGTAAGTCCATGCCCATACCGAACGGAGGGCGACTTAGAACGGGAAAAAAAGTAGAGCGCAGAATGTATGGTGTGTCTTCTCTTGAACCCCCTCTTGCCACCCCCTCCCTCGGGGGCTGTTCAATGGTTCTTGTAAGCCACAAGACCGCGAGGATGGACAACCACTTTTCTCAAATACCTGGAACTTCCAGCGGCAGCGTCAGGCCGTTTTAAATTGGGGAGGGTTGCGTATGGGAAAAAAACCTAACCGATAAGTTAGCAGAATAAAATATCACAGCAGTTACCCCCCCCCCCCCAAAAAAAGAAAGAAAAGAAAGGTGAATAATAATAATATGTATTCTAAAAAAATAAATACAGATGAACCGAGGTTTAAAGTGACTCGGGAACATTGCCTCAGATTCTGAAACAAAATCCTGGATTTAGCACATGCTGCAATCATAATTATAAACTTTAAGGTCAGTCAGGAATCCCATGACTTTGACAAGCCGATCGCCTGTCTGATTATCAAGATATTTATGATTGGGAATCGAAATCAAATTTTGCGTTTTCCTAACGGTTTTTATAACACTACAGTCTTTTAGGCGAAAGTGAGTATGGTAAAACCGTTCACTAATCTTTTTAAACCTTTTTGAGGCACTTCAATATTACACCATCTCACAGACACTGATAGCACGTAGGGCCATGCATCTCAGATTCAACATTGTTAGACGATGCCTTTAAGTTAACAGACAACAACGTTTGAAGGGGTGCCACACCCCTACACACCCTTCTAGTGACGCCCCCGTCTTCTCTTCCCTCCTGTTACCCATTGAGTACCGTAGTATGACGAAGAGCGTGAAGCATGCATCAAGTACATAGGAATAGTACCTCCAGGCCCTAAAACATCCTTATAGTCCCCTGACATTTATTAAGGGTAGAGAGTGCAAATATCACTTGACCTATCAAGTAAGACAGCTAGCAACATGGTCAGAAGAGGGGAAATATACCCCGATTAAATCTTTAAATCTTATCAATCTGTAAGATGTAACAGATTTTTGAAAACATACAATTCTTGATTTTCAAACTTTAAAGAACTTAGGCTTACATCTTATTTCGGGTTATAGATTTAACCACCTGATTAATTTTTGGTTGTGCATAGGTTAAGTTTATGATGAGATGAAGTTTAATATAAATAGGGTAGTATTTTAAGATTATACACGTGGGTGCGGACCATAGCAAGTTATTCATGTCAAACGTTGCCTAAATGCAGGATCATTCCCCCAGGCTGTGTACAGTATTTGTTACAATCGGCTTATATCAATCTGATAATGCAAATCCATGCATAAATTCATGGGGAGGAGGGCGATCATTTCATGGCCTGGAGCTTAAAACGAGACAGATTTTAATTAATCAAGAGCATATCCGCCAACATTCTAAAGTGATGCATGGCCGAGAGAATTGAATTAGCCGTCTTTCTTCGAAGGCCCGTCGGAACTTAATACGTGGGACTGAAATATCTCGGGACCCGTGCAGTAACGGGTGTTGGCCGATTTAGTTCCCAGGGCGAAGTGAGATAACCAGGTTTCGAAATCGATACCATGACTGGGAAGAAAAATATATTATGGGTTTTAACTGAGAATGTTCCAGCAATTGAATTTTGCTTGAAGCGAACTCGCTCTTCTACTGCATGGGCAGTGATTTACCCTATTTCTTAAAGGTCACGGTTAGTTGATTTTCTCGTTGGGATATACACATAAAAAGGGTCATGGATAGTTACTGGATGAGAAAAAGTAGCAAATAGTTCAGCATTGACAGCTACGGGACAATTATAAGTAACAAGTAATAGATTATGCATGACTCATCATTAAGTTTGGTAAATACGAATGTTGATCAGGAAATAATAATGGCATCATTGTGTAAAAGATAGATAACTTTTTGGCCCTTGGTAGTCATTTTATTTAGAAGTATTTATTGCTTATGTGCATTTACGGTACCCTGTTAATGAAGATATTTTCCAGTTAGTTTTGCTATATAGAATGGTTAAACAATAGAGATAAGGCTTGTGAACTTTTTGATTTGTTGTTGTTGGTTTAGTTTATAAATGTTTAGGTTTATGAAACGAATGAAAATCACTCTTACTTCAAATCTTCATCCAAAAAAAAAGGGTAGAGGTTATATGCCAATCATTGTATGGTTCTAGTTTCGTTGAAATTGCCGTTTCACTGTACCTTTACGTCATACATTTATAAATGAATAGCATGGAATCTATTTTTCGATAGACATACACAAGCTTCATGTTTTGGGTAAAGTTAGCTGTGCATTAATATTGTGTACATTTTATTCCAAAATAATATCTAATGTAGTTTTTGATAGACATACATGAGCTTGATAATTTAAGTAACGTTTGGCTGTGCTTTAATATTGTGTACGTTTTCCTCCTTTTCTCTATATAGATACTGGTACGAAGCTCGCTGTCATGGCATCGACTTGATAACACGGCCTTTCATTGCTGGCCCTTAAACGGACCTGATGAGACTAACTACGAAGCTGATTGCCAAGGTCAGAACCCCTTTCTTTTTATTCTACCAAATTGAAAGCCTATTATCGAATGTGATTGATTGTGCGCGGTGCGTGTCGGAATATGTGAGAGTGTGCGTATGTGTGCGTGTGTGTGTGCTTGTGTGCGTGTGTGCGTGTGTGCGTGTGTAATTGGGTTTTTACAGACTTGTATATATCAATAAGATATTATCTGCATATGTGAGAGTGTGCGTGTGTGAGGGCTTGTGTGTTTGCGTGCGTTAGTGCCTGTGTATGCGTGTGTGTGTGGGCGTTTATGTGTGTGTTTGAATTTGTGTGATTTCTTTACAGAAGTGTTTCAATCAGATATGATTTTTACGTCTGGGGACAGACCTTTCACGTTACTATCCGAAATGTGTGACTCGGTTTCGAACCCGAGTCCTCCTTAGCCAATTTGTATTGGCGAAGACGGAGCACGGTGCGTACCTTTGCATTACTGAGAGAGCAACTCATATTTCCCCAGAGGTATTTCGAATCTCACTCCAAGACTGCGACTATATAAAACCCGAGAACATTCCAGGTGAATCCGCGAATGTGCGGAGCAAATGCGAACACTGCTTTGCTTTCCTAAAAAGAGAGAGTACCGGCTGAAACCGGATAATGTTGCGGTTTGAACCTGACAGATACTTTAGTCCAACCAAGTGCGAATATCCCGGTTCAATCTTGCAACCTTACATTTTCAAAGACTAGGACATTTTGCCTCAATGTTTCTATTGTTGTTGTTGTTTTAGTCTTAAAGGCGTGTGTCATTCAATTATGAATATTTACGCCGAATTCAAGTTTTGTAATAATTTTAAATGGAAGCAGAAAAAAGGAGGAAAAAAAAAATCGACGCTGTTCAATTTTTCTCATTTTGCGGAGATTCCAGACAGGCTGTCTACATAAAATCATTTGACCGTTTTGTGCGTATTTGATGGCAAATGCAATATACTTTGTCTCATACGCTTCAAACCAGATAAAATATTTAATGTTTATCATAATTGTATCAGTTGATAGGCCTTCATTCGTCGATCAGGGGAAATATCAGGGAAAATGTTATACTTTCGATGTTGACGATATTATTAATTTCACGATACTTGGAAATGTATGGAACACAAGAGGCCAAAATGCATCGGACTCACCGTTGTAATTGAAATAGAATTGACAAAATTGTTTTTTATTAAGTAGTAAAACAACAGTATAATAAGCCTCAGCTCGTTTATTCATTTATGTATTAGAATCCTGACCCTTTCAAATTGTCTGTCAGTTGTAGTTATATTCCATGACGAGTGCTGCGAACGAACGGGAATGAATTTCATGATCACAGGTCAACTATTATTAGAGGAGTCTGACCTATTGTTTTTGAAACCCAGGGTCCATCGATCGCTCTCTCTGTCCAAACAACATATCCGATTGATAACACATCCCTCTAGACAGACATGAGAGAGGAACATTGTAAAAAGAGTAGGTTATGAGTAAATGAGATCTCGTCCTTACAAGGGCCCCATTTCACAAAACTTGTCATCAGTGACAAACGACAGTTTTTGGTATAAGCTACTGAAACCCTTGCTTCTGATTGGTTATCAGCAGATTTGTCACTGATTTTTGTCATTTGTCATTGAAAAAAGGCTTTGTGAAACGGGGCCCAGGACTCTTGAGGATCTTTTTTATTCATTTGAATTACTATATACTACTTTAACTTAATGTTTGTTTGATCGAAACAAGAAACTTTTCCTGATCTAAACGACCCATCAAAGATTTACATGTTATGACCAGAATAAATTCTAGATGAGCTTTTAAAACGCAATTCCACAACCAGCCCAATTATTGTGCATAACTATTTTGGGTGTATTATTGAACTGTGAAGACCTTTGTGATTTGAGGTGGTCCAACAATGAAACCGATATTTTTTGATATAGATTTAACCAGATGTATTTATCTTTCTTTGAAGAGTTGTAAAGCAATGTCGGATTGAGGCTATATACACTCACTGAGTAGCGGAAATTGAAATTCATGTACTTAGAAAGAAAATAAGTGACCTGATTCATATCATGTGGAGAATCTGGGGATTTCTCGAGATCCTTTTATTTGGGTCTATCCCATGAATAAAACAACATGGGCAATGTGTCTATGGTTGATTCAAACAAGGCCGACCGGACTATTAATTGAGCGCCATGCACAGAATTGTAATTAGGTTTATCGTATGTATTCATTTTTTCCCTTCTTCAGCCCATGGCACATTTCTTCTGGGGAGATACAAAAGAGAGAGAGAGAGAGAGAGAGAGAGAGAGAGAGAGAAATAGAGAGAGAGAGAGAGAGAGAGAGAGAGAGAGAAAGATAGTGGAAGGGGAGGCCATGAGTGCCGCCTCCCCCCTACCCCCAGGGGATTTTTTTTTAACGGGTGTAAGAGAAAAAGGACGTTACCCATAATAATTTCCGGCGGTATTGAAAGTTAAATACCTTGCGCAAAATTAGTTCCATTAAATCAAAAGGCGTCAATAGAAGGATACCATTTCTCAAAATGATTTCATACTTACTTTTTTTTCATTTCTAAATCAGATGCTCTGCAATATATGATACTTGTCTCACGAGAATAGTTGAATTTGCTCCTGAAACACTCAGCGTAATGACACTGGCTGCCCAGGACGCAGAAGACAAACGCAGACATTGTGGATGCATTACCAAACGCCAGAGAGAGAGAGGGAGGGAGGGAGGGAGGGAGAGAGAGAGAGAGAGAGAGAGAGAGAGAGAGAGAGAGAGAGAGAAAGAGAAAGAGAAAGAGAAAGAGAAAGAGAGAGAGAGACAGGGAGAGAGAGAGAGAGAGAGGTCGGGGTAAGTAGTGGAGTAAAGAAAGGGGCAAAAATATAGGTGGGTGGAAAATACGTGAAAGGAAACGAGGAAAAGACATATTAATTATTATCAATTGAATAAGGTGAATGAGAATGACGAATCATCCACTGTCATTGCGTAAAATTGAGGACGAATCGTTTTCGGCTCCAAAACTTATTAACCCTCATTTCTTCATCTATAAGACGATATGCCTTTAAGAAATATTACTTCTATAATACATGTCGAAGTTAAAGTATCTACGAATTCTTGCAAAACCACACAAAGACAAAGGAGAAAACACACATAAAATTTGTTAAATTTAGCCTGAACAACCCCGATGGTAATAATAATTATAAGGATATCTAGGAACGATGTCGGGGGGTTAATCACAAGTGATTAGTTTTATCGTGAGGGCATATTTATAACGAAGATCCTTGATGCGATGGACTATATCATTTATCAATGAGTCGCTCACTAATAACCTGCGACACTCGCCAGCTACCAACCTGCAAGACGGCTTCCGCATTTCAAGGACCCTCCAGTTATTAAACAATTTATTGAGCTTATGTCAGAAAAAGTACAGTTGACGACAGGTAGGCATGGTAGGTATCTTGGCTTTTATAGAATTGCGTAGACGGAGATGTTATACCACCCTATCATTCATTATGGATAAGTCTCCAATTCAACTGAATTTATTTAATGACAAAACGCAGGTGAAAGTTATTTTACAAGGTAAGGTCGTACCCATAAGCTAAACGAGGGAGTGGGGAGGGGTAGGTGGGGAGTGTATCTACGCAGATCCGCTTGCTATGGCGCAAGTGGATGGCGGCTTTGATTATTTTGTTCTTCATAATCTTCATAATCTAGCCCCACAATATTGTGAGTATAAACATGGTTCTTAAATAATTGCTCATCGAGTTTATGTGTGTATGCTCTAGTAAGTGGTAGACAGATTAGCCAATAAACTATTACGATTAATGGTGATATGGCCAATTGCTTATAGTCAATTTGTCTTGCTTCTGAAAAGCACTTTATAGTATGTGATTCCTAAAGAGAACTGACTTAGGATCTGAGAGATACACCTTTAAATATGGCCATAAGAATATAGTTTGCATTTGCCCTTCACAACCGCATGTTTTTAAAAATTATATTGGGTAAAATGGCGCTTTGCATTGCTTCGATGTTGCGCTACATGGCAGTGCCCGCGCATGCATAATTCCAATCTAATTCGAAAGAGATAAGATATTTTTTATTTGCACTTCCAATCTTGCCAGACAACCTAGGTAAGCATATATGCCTATCCAGGCTCAATATAGATTCATTTCTGTAAAACAGAATTCGTTTTTTCTTCTTTCGTTCCTTTGGGATAAGAAGGCCTGGACATGTGTTCCTTGAAAATTAAATATATTTATCAGCTCCATGAGAGATACTTCAAGATATTGTTTTTTTGTAATAGCTTCCAAACACTAAGTTGCCGCAATTATCCATTCTCAATATAAAATGTCAATTCTAAAAATGAAGGTTATAGATGAATGTCGTGCATTGAGCAAGAACGAAAAGACTCGTCATCATGGTGTGCATCAGATCTGATAGAATTGTTTCTCCCAACTTTTCTATCCAGTGAATGTATATGCAAATGTAGAAGGGTGTGAAGCCTAATGTAAAATCCTAAAGTATATATCATAATTTAAATTACATTTATGTTCAAACACTAATGTCCAGGGCCTCATTTTAGAAAACTTTTCATCAGTGACAAATGACAATGACAGCGTTGTTATAAGCTATTGTTGGTCAAACAGTTTTTGAGCGTCTAGTAACGCCTGGCCGGAATGCTCCCCAGGGAGTGGAGATTGTGCACACAGTGTGTGCGGGCAAGCACTGAATCCAATGACCGGGGTAATAGTATATTTGTAAAGCGCTTAGAGACATTGTATTACGCGCTATATAAAAGCTAAATATTATTATTATTAATTCGTTGCTCCTGATTGGTTATCAGCAGATTTGTCACTGTTTTTTGTCATTTGTCATTGATGACAAGTTTTGTAAAATGGGGCACTGGACAAACTGCAATGTTCTGGCTGACAAAGTCTCAATAGCTTTTTTGCTAGCATTAATTCAACCACTGCACAGACATGTCTATTCTTTAACAACGCGCTATCGATTTTTGTTAACGCACTTGAGGCGGTGGAGGTGATATACATGTAGATCCGTTCACATTACAAAACAAGTGATCTTCTGTGAAAATAAGGTCTTGGATTATTTTGCCACGTCAAAACATATTTTCTTTTCGTCTTTGAATCCTAAAGTACTCATGTAAAGATATCACTTGAAAATAAATCACCATTACAATTTTTAATTGAGAAAATGATTTCGTTCGGCAGGTGATTACGGTTTACGGATAATTTATGTTCATGATTATGCCCGTTCGGCTGAGACCAAGGGTAAAAAGACGAACAATTTCTTGACTGGAGGAGTTCGAGAATATGAGATGATACGAATCTCTTCATTTGTAAAGGATATACGAAAAGCCTCCTGCGTTAAGATGATATAGATTTGTCCAAGCAAACGGAAGCCAAAATCGAAAGAGGAACAACAAGTTACTTGAGGAGGTGACGATATGAATATGTTCATAATATGTGAAAGGATATTGTTAGAAGCTATGGCGGAAGTTGAACAATTGTAAGACTTGGAGCGGTCAAGGTGATCTAAATCTGTTCACACATGTGACAAATTACCAGAAACCATAATTATGTAAAGTGGACCATCTAATGACTGGGGAATGTCGTGATGACATGATGATATGTTTGTATGTGAAATGGGCTACAGCTGCTCCAAATGGAGAGCGCAAGATGAATAACTCCATGATTTGAGGCGGCAAAGATGATATGGATCAGTTCATACGTGAAAGGGTCTCTAGAACCCTCAAGAGGAAGATGAACAATCTGGTGACCTTGAACGATTGCCTGGAGAACTTTTGTTTTCCATAATCGAGAGTTATCGACCCGTCCAAGGCATCCTCCTATCTTCACTAGTAGTCTTGAGCCACAGACCCTGCTTGACACTTAAACACAATTCCATAAAGCTTTGAGCCTAGAACTCATCTGTCAGTCTCTGACTACGTCGGGATGTGCTACAGTACAGGGTCAATGGAGATAATATTAGGCCCCGCAGTGTACAAACATGTAGTCTCACCGACAAGACACCCTGTCGCTTGTTTCGACTGAAAAGGGGTTTGTGCCGGCAGACTCTATATTCCACGTGCGGAGGAGAATGTATGGAATGGCTGGCACGAGAGACTAAGGCCCTGTCCACCAAACAAAGGCGTTAAATTGATTTCATTTCTCATTCCATCTTTATTCATATTTCATGCGTTAGATAAAGGGCTTAAAGGGAAGGACTTTTTTGGCATGGTGCACGTTTTAAGGCCCATATTCTTGATATCATGATAAAATAAAAGTTTAGTAGCAATGTGAGCATCAGCAGCAACAACGACAGCAACAGCAGCAGCAACAACGATAACAACAACAGCAACAACATCAACAATAACGACTGGAAGCCTACTGGGGAAAATGTTAATTATGTACATGTAGTACATAATAAATGGCATTTTATGAATACTGTAATATTTTGGAAGCATCAAAATAACAAGTAATTTACTCAATCTTATACTAAGTCACATGCACTACACAAACACATTTGGCGATGATGACTATGGTGATGATACACAGCAAGTAAATGGCGCAATTTTTTCTGTTTAATTAATAACATGCAAAGGCCCAGGTTCATCCCGTAAAATCAGTGTTTTCACATAATAAGTTGAACATTTCTTGTCATATATCATATATGAGGGCATTAAAAATCAGTCCTTTGCAGGGATCATTTCTTTCATGATATTCTTCAAAACCAACGAACAGGAAAAGAAAGCTCACAAATTATGTTCACCCTTACCAGAAGTGAGCGTTACCTTTAAGCAGATAGCAAACGCAAATACTTTAATACGCCAAATCCTACGCCGACGCCTCTTGCAAAATACGATTGAATAACATGCCATACTGACCGATATAGCTATCTTATCTATCCACTCATATATTCCATCATCTTGTAAGGCTCTGTTTGCGATTATAATCAGATTCGTTTATCTGCTTGAATCCACGCCTAGAATTTTATATTTCTTCCTTAGAATACATCAGTGTCTCTAGACAAATATTTGCCATCAATTTCTGCCGGGTATGATGTCATGAAATATTCATTTTGGCCTGAAAATAGAAAAGATGGTAAGCAATTAGTATTCTCATATCATAGAGAATTACCAATTCTACTCGATCATGCTGCCAAAACAGCGAATAAATCTCTAAATCAGAAAGCATTGGCATTCAGGGTATAATTGACTTTCAAATACGAAGGATACATGCGCGAACTGAGACAAAGTGTTATTATGTTGCACATCGATTTTTGTCCAATGACATCCTTATTTTTATGCAGGAAAATGTTCATTTCATTTTCAACCCATGTTCGTATTGATTCTAGCTCTTGTTTACTATGTTTATTGATTATAATATAGACCTATATAGAATATGATCCTTTAAAGCGAAATCCAACCTTGATAGGGAACTACTTTTAATAGAGAAAAGCAGAAATATCAAAGAAGTAGACTGGCGAAGTTTGAGTGAAATCGGACAAAAATATCTTTAGCGATATTATTTTCGATACTATATCCGCAATGAGTAATATATTTAGCATTAATAATAATATAGTTATGATTTTTTAGAAAGCTGCACTCATTATAGGTGTGAATTCGTTAGTAAAGCTGAATCGGTAATGTCTCTGTGATGTAGTGGCGGAAAAATTTCCCATTTATTCCAACACACAAAAGAAAACAGTTTTAATTTAAAAAATATATATGGCTCAGGAGTGACTTTTGATAGAGGACCTATAGTGGTATGCTATCAATAATATATTTTAAGTAGTGCCTCAAGGAAGAAGGCACTTAGGAGAAAATAAACACAAAACTTGATTATATTATTATACACGACAGACTGCAGAGTTATCTGCGACTTCTACATAATCCACTGACATAATTGCCAATTTGAGATTCGCATAGACGTATTAATCTCATATTTCAAATATTCATAACTTTCTTATTATTGGTCCGATTTAATTCGAATTTTCGCCATTCTGTTTATCCTATTATAAACTGTTTGCTTTCATACAAATGAACTGATTATAAAGGTCGGATGTCCTTCATGTATTTGTGGCAGTGGAAAATGATACATATTTGTTGTGGACAGAACTGATGATGAAAACGAAAAAGGGTTGCATGAGGATAGGTCTATTGGTGATCAATGGTAATGAAAGAAATGGATGTTGAGCGAAAGGTTAAAATGACTCAAGGATGAATTTCAAATTAGATTTAGATTTAGATTTTTATTTTTCACAATATAAAAAGCAAGATTTTACAAAGAAGATCACCATGTGTTGCCAATTTGAAGAAAGAAAAACAAGAAAAACAAACCAACAAACAAAATATAATGGTTTAAAGTCTTCTTTATCAGGGGTAACATATTCAAACAACCTAATTGAAAGCCTATATTTTGCATTGTATATCCCTGGAAAAAGTCAACAATTATAAAATAGCCCCGTATTTTTTTGAATTTATAACAATTATCGAAATTGGAGTAATTTTATTTATTAAATCATACATGAGTTAGGATAAAGAAATACATAAAGAGACGGTGAGGCATACGAGTTGAAACATCAAGGGACCGTCTGACCTTACACAATTCCATGTGCGTCCATTGGAGCATTTATATATTGAATTTTGAAAGGGGACATTTGTATAAAATAATAAAATGGGACGAAAACGCTACACAATCACATTGAAAATTAGAAACAGAATATGGCTTCGATTCACAGGGGGCGGGGGGGGGGGGGGCGTTTGTTTTCAGGGCATATCGACAAGCGCTCTCCAATGTAAATGTTGTCTCACTATTAATAAATAAAGACCGAAGAAAATGCCAGCGTACTTTTTTTCAACTCCATGGGCTCGGTTACTCAATATCACATTCAATCTAATTCACAGTGGACATGCACAAACATTTCCTCGCAATTATGAACATTGTGACGTGCAGGTGACAACAGAACGTACACTGAACTTTTGCCTCGCCTATGTGATTATCTATACAGTGTGTGTGCGTGAGTGTGTGTGTGGATGAGGGGCTGTGATATGAGCAGTATTCATGGACAGTGCATAATAATTATCGATAGTAGCTTCCTCAAACCAAGTTCAAACCAGACTTCGAGTCAATGACGGCATTGCCAATGAGTGTTAATGCGATCTGTTCACTTAACCAGACCTGTGTCTGCGTTTACACTGCTTTGATATCGTAACAGGTGCAAGTCCCATTAAACTGTTGTAATACGTATATATCTATAAACAAATGGGGATATAACAAACCCGTGCTTACGCGTCATTTTAGCCAACCTGGGACGAATACTTAAATAAAGGCTTTTATTTGGGGGCGCAGAAATGAAAAGATAATGGGTACATCCCTTATGATTCCAGCAGCACCGATTCTCTTAAATTATTAAACAGATTTGATACACGTTTCCATACACTCGGTATCAAACAGATTGACAATTGAAGGTCAGTGAATTAAAATGTGTGTGTATACCGTGTATGGAACCATGGATTTTCTTTGTAATAAATATACAACCAGTGACCTCCTCGCTTCGACTTTTTTTTCTCAAAAATTTCATTAGATTGAAGGAGAGAAAGGGTATTGAAATAATGCAGAGATGACGAAATGCAGAGAGGAGGATGATGAAAATGTATATACATGTAGTTTAAGAATAGAATTTAAGGACTACATTATAGCTTGAAAGAACGAAAACCTTGAATAATGAGGAATGTAAAGAGGGGGGACCTGAAAGGATGAGGAATTGAAAGAGGGAAAGAGAGAGAGAGAGAGAGAGAGAGACAGACAGACATACAAACATAGAGAGAGAGAGGGGAAAGAAATAAAGAGAGGGAGATAGAGAGAAAGAGAACTGGCATATATAGACGAAGAGTTGGACAGACAGAGGGATAAACAGACAGGCGACAGAAAATTACGATAATGAGAGTATGGGAGTGAGAAATAAACCTGATAACACGAGAAATAAGGACGGCTGCAATAACTCTTGACTTATCGCGTTCTCAAAGCGAGCAACATATCAGCGACTAAGTGACGGATCTACGGTAGATCTAAACATACTGATACTTTAGTTCCACCTGTTTGAATTCACGCTAGAGTCACATCGTTCGGCTTACCGATACGAAACCCGGTCGGGGGTACCCCAAGGTTGAAGAATCCCCATTTCTTTTCTGTCTCGAAGCAAAGTAAAAGCTAATGATCAGTGGCGTACATATAGCGCGGGGGGGGGGGGGGGGAAGTGCGAACAAATGACAGAGACAAAAAGGGGGAGAGAGTGAGACGGGTAGGAAACATCAAACGAAAGTGATATGATCACCCGCAACAACCCCTCCCTCTAGAGCATTGAAGTGAATACATGTATATGTTCAATGATCTGGTTTGCATAGCTCTCACTCCCTAAGGCTTTTTCTAGAAATTCTGTAGTCATGATATCTCTATACTCATACGGTTTTTAATGCAAAACCAGTGACGTAACTACAGATAGTTGCGGAGGTACTGGGCACTTGCCCCGAATCTAGTAGCAAAATAAGAAGAAGGAGATAAAGAGAGAAAGGAAACGGAAAGGGAAGAAAGAGGAGGAAGGCGAAGAAGATGATAGAGCTTCGCCAGAACAATATACCTATAATCGGCAGCCACGTTACTTTGCATTTCATTCACCTATTAAAACTAGTTCCCCCCATCCCCACTCTATGATGCCAAGAATCTCTCAAAGGTTTTCTCACTGATCTTTACTGCCTGACATATGAAAACAAAATGGCCGATATCCATGAAAGTGTATTAACTTCATTACCTTTCGGGCAGGTTTAAAGCCCCGACAAAGCGGGTTTAGTTATGATGGAGCGATATTAAGTTTCAATATCTTAATCCCGCGAAGTGACCAATACTTTGTAATCAAATCAATAAATTGAAAATCGTATCACCGTGAAATTTCACTTCATTTGATAATATGAATAGGTATATTATCCCTTTCTTGCATCATGAAAGAAAAACGAGGCCGCCATCGACATCAAGCAATTCGGTCATGATTGATGTGTCCTGCATTCACAAATCATGTTAATTGTAAAATGCTAATTTTTCCCATAAACTTACGTGTTTCCTATACGTATTTAAAAGTAATTATTTAATGTCTGGAAATGTGTTGATATATTTCATTGTAATATCCAATTATTTTGTTTTAGGTTATTGAACGCAGAAACAAAAGCAATTTGTAGGGAGCGGAGAGTTTTCCCGCTCCATTAATTAATGGACTGATTTAAGCTAGGTTCAACTTATGTAATATGCTTGTTGCACACAAAGCGTCATTTGTTGACGCAGTCTTTGGTGACACTTGACTGCGTCAGTGACTGGCCCAGTCTTTAAAACGTCATAACAGTGACACGGTACAAGAAAGAATGTAAGTACAACTTCAAAAACCAAAATGAATGCATTATAAACTGAAAAAAGCATTGCGTTAAATCACTGACGCATGTATAAATTTACTTCAAAGGCTTCATTGGTGCAGGTAATAGCGCACTCAAAATGACTCCCTCTGCGCAACGGGCATAAAGGGCTTTTTATGAACAGGGAATGGCCAATGATGAGCTGCTTGAACGAAATGTAACGACGCAGCATTACTTTACAGCATGTGAAAATACACACGCTTGTGGTGACGTACGTAGGAATGAATGTGATTCTCAAAAGCCGAATGTGGCTCAGACTTAGCAGTTGCAAATGTTGCTCTCATTACGGAAATAAGTAGGGCAAGAATGGATTTATTCCTCCCCATCTCGTCGTCATCGTTTTAAAAACATGTTCTGTATCGATTCAGTCTGGGGTTAAACCTAAACACGCATATCAATATTTCAGTGCGAAGGAGGTAACAGTCGTATCTAGATCGTGACTAATGAATTCTAATTATATGCATACGTCTTCAGCAAAGCTCTTATCGACCATTAAATTGTTTTCGAGGCTTTGCCTAAAATTAGCAACAATTAAAGTGGGCATGGCAATCACATTCACATAAATACCTCTCATGATAGATGAATTTTAAATGCTTGATCACGTGTCGCTGTTGGAAGAAACACCCAATTATTGTTTGTAATCAACCAAGGCATACACATGTACCAGGCAATATCAATGTACATATTCATTAACAAAAACGCCTGACTGATATAAATCGTTTGCGGCCGAAAGGCTGAATTGTAGATTTTTCAAATTAGTTCAAAGTAGTCCCTTTAACACCTACTTATTCAAACATCGTTCTCACACCCTAGCCGGGCTGAACGATAAAACAGTATAGTTTTGCGATTCGAGTGTCGCCTTTGAAAACCAGCTCTTGTTATTGCTCCCGGCTGCTGAGTCGCTATTTGCTAATACTACAGAGCAAAATGCAAATGGTAATTTTATATCATGCTCGCCTCCAGCTGCGGTTAACAGGCTGTTTCCTATTATATTTGTTTAGGATCGCATGTGCATTAGAATCGGAAATAATGAAGATATTTATAGTCCCTCTATGGATATTACTATATACGCAGTAGATATCTTGTAGGGGGGGGGGGGGTGAGATGAATGACTGTCTGATTCAAACTCGAAGCATTTATTATTCTGTCGGCTAGAAGCTAAATGATGGGTCGTCTAAAATATGCTGAACATTGTCGTATCGCTTACTTAATGCGCATTCTGGCGTAAAGACAGCTTAGAATACTTTGTTGTCGCCTTCAAGGTGTTTTGTCATTATGTGTCGAATGCGCATGTTGTTTTAGTATGAGACCATAATTCGAATGAAAAGTGGTGGATGTTCAATTGGTAAATGAGAAATTCTCGGGAGGGTTGGTGGGCTGGTTGGTGCATCAGACGCCTCAACCCCCTTTATCCTGCATCGTATATACTGGCAAAATAGGTGAACATGACGGAGAAAACAACAGACAGTTTGGAAATGGGAGAATAGATGATGGATAAGAGAGAGAGAGAGAGAGAGAGGGGGAGATGGAGAGAGAGAGTGAGAAATATAGATAATTATAGGGGAGAGAGACAACAGGAGAGAAGAAAAAGGAGAAAAAAAAAAGAGAAATAGAAAGATAGATGAAGATGAATACAGTCTTAAGAGAGTCAACAAGAGGAATTTCTCATCAGATAGACAGATAAAAACAAAGAGAAAAAAGGAATATTCAGTGAGCAAAATCAATTGCATTCGATTAATCAGCGGCAACAGGCAGATGGTCAGTTATATTCCGTCAATGATTTGCGATGACTGCACACTTTAGTGACCAGTCCGTGCGGTTGACGGCACTTTAAATACGATTGGTCGCATCTTGTGTCTATCCTTCCCGATGCCCGTAAAAGGATGTTAGGTCTATTGACCAAACACATGTCAAATTTTGAGCATCTCCCGATAAAATTCCCAACCCTTTCTCCATCTTCAGAGCAGGAAAATCTACATTCAACTGTATATACAAGCAATTTTCCCAAAGGATCGGAAAAAGAAAGAAAATGATAGTACAAAAAGTATCAGTTTATTTTACATATTTGTTAACCTGTTTACAAATTAATGCAAACATTATGAACTATAGTTTATATTGACAGCTAAAATAAGAACCAGTTGCTTGCCAGACATAACAACAAATGATGTATGCGAAGAGGAGTCCCTACAGAGAGAGAGAGAGAGAGAGAGAGAGAGAGAGAGGGGGAGAGAGATGCGTTTATTCATAGCTGATAGCAGGTGAATGAAGTGGCTGGTAGTGAGGAAAACATGCATAACTTAAACTAAATTAGAAAACAGGTCTATTCTAACAAAATTTCCCGGGGAAAAGGAACGCTCCATTTAAATAAAAAGCCATCAACAAAATTGCTTAACAGCAAACTGTGATTTAATAAATTTGAACAGGTTGCCAGACAACGCGCAAATGCACAAAATAAAAGAAATGTTTCGGGAAGGAGAATAAAGCATCCTACACATCTAGGGAAAGCAAATATATTTTATAGATTATTTTGAGGTGCAGAATTTTCCCCCTGCAATCGAATTGACCACAGGCAGTGTTGAGTAAATCACGTTATTGCAATTTGTGCGGCTATGCATAATTTGATCAAATCAATGTACCAAAATTGAATTCTGAGCTGTAATTTGAAGCGGAAACCACCGATAGATGTCGAAGCAAAGAGGAATTGATTGGGGGAAAATGTAATGATGCTATGGATGGAGGTGGGGGGGGGGGGGGGGGGGAGAAACCTTTAACAAATGAGATGTATGAATTATGTATCCCGTTCCGGGTGGAAGGAGATGTAACTTGTGGCTAGATATACAAATATCTCATAAAATGTTGGTGATTAGACGAGGCACTATCTTGTACAGCAGCTGTGATGTACTGAAACGACTTGGTGAAAATAAAATAGCTTTAAAGGCAAATTTAGAGGAAAGCTAGCCGTCAAGACTAGTAATGGGGCAGGTTTGGTTGCAAGGAAGTTTATCCTCGAGTAATTATGTTGGTGCAATGTTCTCGCAGCAAAAGAAAAGACGACTTTTCTTGTAATGCAATGAATATTGTACAGAACCTGTGACAGAAATGATGTTAAATTAAGTCGGCATGTGGACAAGTGAAACTGATGAGTTAATCACAGGGCTTTTAAATGTAAATCTTATGGAAACCAAGCTGTCAAGTGTAATAGAACAAGTCCGGCTGCAAGGAATTTAATATTTCGCTACTGAGAGGTCGCATTTTAAACCATGTAATCAGAGCCATCTTATACACAGAGCTTGGCCAACCGGGTATAGTTTGACACAACATGGCGAATGTTGCTTTGCTAGGCAAATAAATAACATAATGTATGTACACTGCGTATACAAAATGTGTGGGGACTTAATGATTCTTTCATTCAATTTCTACGTTGCTGCATATTTTTCAAATTCATTTAGAATTAAGACATTTTGAGGATTGACACTTTTGGACGGGAAGCGGGGGGGGGGGGGGGTCCCAGTCGACCCTCTAGAACCGCCTTCGAGTTAAGCTTGACGTGAAGACTCTTCCACGAAGAAGTCTTTAGAATGTCGAGGTCGGCTGCTGAAGATGTTTCTGATAGAGTGTCTTGTTACGAGGGCTATGTGACTGTGTTTACCGAAGCCTCATTAGGTTCACTTTGCGCAAGAGCCGGATCTGTTAGATCAAGATTTGCCCAATAACTGCTCATCCAATCGCACTTTATCTACTGATTACGGCGAGATTCGTTTTGCTAGTGAAGGAATGTTCTCTACATCTTTCACAAAGACGAAACGTGGTTACTCCAATCCATCAAATAGTCTATGTCATTAATCATTGGTGGTGATTTATGAAACTAGTCTTCGTGACTACAATCTATAGAAAAAGGTACAAATCTGTTGTATTTTAGGCTGAAGATGGAAAACATTTTAGTCAAAATATGTACCATTCTATTGTGCGCTTTTTAAATATTTTGTAATTCTCCACCTTATTTTACACTGAGACTTGAGGCTATAATGTTAACAGGCATTGATATCTTCATAACTTGTTTTTGGCATTAACTGATTATGTCGGAACAGTCGGCATTTTAAGAATAGATATTAAAAAACCCTGATGAAAATAAGTATATTTGAAAAAAAATAAGCTTGGAACGTTATTAAAAAATAACCCTTTGCAATGCCTTCCTATAATAAAATTACTTTACCCGTTTCAGGTCAAATCACCACTATTAGATTAAAATATCATATCCTTATCAATACAGAGACAAAACCTAGACAAAATGTTGTATGATTCCTACCCAGTTCGGAAACTCTCTGCTCTCTTTAATGGACTTGTATGCTCAATATCGGCCTCTATCGAATTAATACCAAGGCTGCTCTGCTCTGCTCTGATATTTCGGATTAACGCGGGAGGCTACGTTTGTTATTAAACCCAAGTATGATACTCCAGGGTAGGAAAAAACCTATCCACCGGAGAAAAAAAACACAAAATAATAATCTCAAGAACCCTGGTTCTGAGTTTGTCAATGCTCTTGCTCGTAACATTGACTAAATCTATTGACGTTGCCTCTAAACTGATTTGCATTCTATTTCGCTTGCCCTGAGGGAAATTGATATAGGATTCGGGGTTATGAATCCAACGATTATTTTCGTCAGGCTAATATTTGACAACTAAAATGCATCATGATTTTCAATTGAAATATTGCTTCCCTTATACACCGGTGTAGCCGCTGTTTTATTACTTTATTTCATCAATTTAATCACAGTCGACTGTCTATATATATATATCATGTTTATATTGTTAAACAAACGTGAGGCTTTCTGGTGGTGTAGTAGATAACAGATATACGGGGTTGATCTCAATGAAAATGTTACAAAAAATAAATATAGGCCTATATTAAGCCTAGTAACAGGTACTTAAACAGTCTTAAGGTTTCTTAGAAATCTTTGTATATTACCTCCTCTTGGGGGTAAATAGTCATTCTAGGTTGTAATTATTAAAAAAATGTCATGAAAACTATTATAGTATTAATGACTGCTTTGAGAGAAATAGTTGTTTTATTACGCTCAAGGGAAGGTTAGAATTGTGCTATTCCCCGAGGCTTGCCGAGGGGAATAGCCCAATTGTAACCTTCCCGAGAGCGTATGAAAACAACTATTTCTCGAATATTAAAGCAGTCATTAATACTTTTATATGCCGAAAACAAAAGAGTCAACTAATGACACCACCTTGGCCTTTCTCTAGTTTATCTGCACGGTTGTTTTTTATGAGTGTATCTTTGAGAGTAGACTAGATCTAGATTCTAGTCTAAGCAAGATATTTTTACATTTTGGGGGTGGGCCGGCCCTGTGGGGAATATGGAGAAGAACCTGCGCTTTCATATGACACCTCACTTATTGAGTATCACCTTCAGGATCACAACAAATTATAAAGGTTTGAATCTCGAATTGAAAAAAAAACTTGACCTTTTTTGCATGGTCGCGGAATGCACGTAGACTGCATAGGGAATGCATTGCGTACAATCTCTATGGAAATAATTTTAACACACAACATCGGGTGCGCGATCAACACCCTGACAACTAGATCTATTTTCGTATACAGTCTATACGTCTATGCTTTTTCAGCAACTAAACGAACATGTTTATGGATAATTTCACGTACCCTTTTTGTTGTTCTTGCTGTCAGCGAGTCTTGCATTTGATAAGTTGAAATCTTGGGAGAGATTCTTGAGCCATTTTTGTCTTGTTTGGAATTGTCTTGTCTTGTATGAAAATACCGACCAATTTTTCGCACACGTATGGTATCTTCGATCGCTCAAACCATTTTTTAACATGTAAACCTATGGGGTAACCATGGAGACTGACCTATTTTTTTAATAACCATGGTTATTAAAAATATTGAAATGTTTTATGCATGGTTACCGAGAATTTTACAGGAACAGTTGAAGTTTATGAATGCAATTTCGACCAATCAGAGGGCTGGATTACTTAAGTGAGGTATATAATACACTTTAATAAGAATAATAACGTGGAATAGGTAACAAGTTAAGACCATCTATCATGCCACATGCGCGCGCGCGCGCGTTTGTGTGAGTGTGTATGTGCGTGTAGTCCCATGTACCCATTTCTGTGTGAGGCGACTTTCCGGTGACTTTATTCAAGGTTGCGTCAATATCTTATCATTGTCAAGATTCCAAAATATCACAGTATACATCTTAAACTATTTACTACATAATCAACTTTTCCCTACTACTTCCATACCGTTTAATTTTTTAACAATGTAATGCAGGGACCAAAAACAACTTTATTCGACGTTTATCGTCACGAGATATTCTGTGACGTCATGCAGTCATGGTTGTAACACAAATGTGTTAGGGTATACAAAAAAAAATCAACAAGCAAAGTGATTTCACGAAGATCTAATTAATGCTAGCTACGTTTTTTTAAAAAAACAAACCCATCAGCTTGTTCGAAGTAAACATACCTCACGTGTATATCCATCAATATTTTAACACCTTATTCTATACATGAAAGTGCCCCTTAGTGCGATACAAGGCCCATACCGTGCTAATAGTTATGCATTTTCAATTCGATGCATTTTCATCAACCGTCTAGATTAATGTATCCTATGGGCGGACATTGCTACATCATGGGATGATAACAAGTTTGTGATAAAGACTCTGTGGCTAATTGTGGAACATTAATATTTCATGCGAAGTCATTTGTAGCATGAGATTGCTTTTCGGATACCTATACTATTAATACATGGGTATACTCACCCACGCTATCGGTTCACATTGCCCAGTTATTGGCTCAACTCATCTCCTCCTCCCATTGTGTAATACATATTAACGCTCATAATTATTACCCAAAATGAAATATGGAAAGACATGCGAACGTTCTCAAGTCACACGCATGTAGTTTTTGTTTTTGGTACCGTTATTTCACCCTCAGGGAGAGAGAGAGAGAGAGAGAGAGAGGATCATTCTTCAGAACTGTATGGCGTAATGGTGTCGTGGTCTAGTGTATACGTCACTGGACTGACGAACACATGGTCCGTGCTTTTCGCATAACTTTCTGGAGCTTTCATTCAAAAGTTCTCTCATTAACCCTTTCCCATTTTTAAAAACTTGTAGCATGGAAACTTTTCGTCTACTCTATCATGTCGCATATGATGTAATTACACTCTTCACCTAGTGCATTTATCACGTTTCTCTTCATGGTGTAAAATTTACCCAATCATATTCGAATTTGCTGAAAAAATAGGTGAACTAATGTCATTCGAATGTAATAAACATGTAGCAATATAAATCAGTTCATTCACATCATTAAGTTCCTTTTCTTTCTTTCTCCCTTTATTTTTCTCTCGCCCTGCATCCTTCTGCTATAATTATGTACATGTATATTCACATGTTTCTCGCTCTCAGTCTCTCTCTCTGTCCTTGCACTACATTATGTATTTACCCATCCATCCCTCCCTCCCCTTCTCCCTTCGCCCACCCCTTTCCTTTCTCCCCCTCTCTCTTTTTCTCTTCATTTCGGTCTCTCTCTCTCTCTCTCTTTTTTAGTACGTCCTTCATCATCATCTCTGCTTTCTTTAATATTCTCCTTTACAACTTTGTCCCCGACACTTTCATTCCTTTTTTTTACTCTCCAGTCCACAGTGTCAAGTGGCAATTTATTGGTGACATGATATTCTTGCTCGGAGCTAAAAACAACTCCGCAAAGGAAGCCTTATTTGCCCTTTCACTTAAAGCGTAAACTCAGTGACTGAATTGTGAGATGCAGACGGTCGCCGATTGACGCTTCTCGACGATGGATCTGTTTTTTTCCCTTTCATTTGAACATGGCCACTTAAAATACACTCATTGGTCCTTTGACGTTCATCTTCAAGTACTTTTGGTGCGTACAACTTCTTCGCATGCCTCGCATTCCAAGGAAAAATCGCTGTGCTATAGATGTTTCATGTTAATTATTATAACGGGGTGTGAGGAGGAGAGAAGCTAGACGGCTCGTACCGAAATATCTCCTTCGAAGATTCTGTGAACAGATGGATTCGCGAGCGAGCAAAGCAAGGGAACTTAACGTAGAGGGTTTTTTTTAATCAATGGTGACAGTTACTGCTGAATAGGATTGTATTCATTCAAAGCTTTTCAGAATGATTCTCTCACTAAATATGAAAGACCACATAATCAAATTTTGTTATTGTTGCTATTAGAACGATTTTTAACAAAGGGCAATACTTGTAATCTCATAATACTGCAAACAATATTCAAACAATTTAGTAGCCATATTATGATTCCCATATAATGGCAGGGCCTGTAAGTTCATGTTCTTAAACTTTAAAGCCCCTCTGCACTAGTTTGGCCAGGGGGATTAGACCTTCCTGCAAGGTCACTGACAGGTTTCTATCTCATCAAATCAATCTCTCAATTAACATAAGAAAAAAGGGGATCATGGGGGACCAACAGGCACCGATCAGGCATTGTTTGCTATATAGAAGGCGCAAGTAGCTGAAAGTAGTACAATGTGGATTTAATATATATGCCAAAGTGGCCCAAGCAAACCACTTTCACCCCTGCTGTTATATATTACAAAATGTATTACTCCGGTCAAGAGTGCACGCTGACCTTCGCTATTATTTGACCGAATCAATTTGTGATTATGACTTTCCTTGGCCATCGAGAAGGGTTGGATCCATGATATTCCTGTCCGCCTAATAGGCAGGGACCATCTCCATATACCCCCGGCATAAGGTTATTTCCCAAGACGAAGATATATTAGAGGCCCAGGAAGATATATTACTTCTTGCCCATCATTCGTATATATATTTTTTTTATTATTTTTTGCATCTCCTTTACTCTCTCCTGAGAGAAATATAATAGAAGAATCCATATCTCATATATTTTGCTGAGTATGAAGGCTAAATATAGATGCGTTTGTTTGAGGTAGTGTACAGACAGTCTCTAGTCAATGCTGACAAAAAGGGAAATTATGAATCTAATATTTTTTATATAAAATGCTTGAATTATCTTTACATGGGTCCATTCAGTTACAACGGATTGGTGCGTGATTAAAACATGCTACAGTGTATATACTACGTGAGGTTAAAAGGAGATCTAATAAAATGCCAGTTCTCAAATTTCCTTAATCTATACATTTTTCGTCATCTCCTACATGTCTTAATTCACTATTTTACCCTTTTGAGAATCACTTCATCATGTTAATTGAAGAAAAAAACTACTTTAATCCAGTAATATCAAACCACGCATTGATTTGAAAACACAAGAAACTGAATGTCTTTCGCTGAATGAAAGTAAATGAAAAAATTGCATGCAGGTAATACGGGCAGCACACCAGTGCAGGCTCGTTTTTCCCAGATTGAGAACCTGAGAAACGGATCTGTGAGACGGAGAGCTAAGAGAGAAGGGGTTGTGAATTGTCAACAATATACCCGAGCCGTCCGTTTGACTAGCTGCTCACTTGCAGGATAAGAACTGTTTGAAGATGCTCCTCATTTAAAAAGAAAGAGTTTGGTTTTACCCGGGTCTTTTTTTCGCCTTCAAGGTTAAAGCGAGTCTCTCACAACTGTGGTGAAATGTATGAATATTTTGTATGTAGCCTTTATCGTTACTTTATTTAAATGAGAAATAATAAGGAGCACTACACTCTCCCAGGTATTAAAGGAGAAGTAAACACAAATTTAATGAGAAATACAAAGATCGAAAAAGCTACACTAGTTTATTTCGTTCTTTTAATGCCACATTAAGTGTTCTATGATATTTGTGGCTACGATTGTGCTGTAGGAGATACTGCAATGGTCACCACAATAAACGTTTACTCGCATGATGTAGAGGTTCCAAGATGGAAGGTACCAGCCTATCGACGAAAAGATATTATCTGAGGAAAATCAAAATTTTATATGAATGCATCCGAGGCCTAATTAGTCATATTGCAATATGGATGCGAGCAAAGGAATATCATAAACATTTTATTTTGTCGGCAAATTAAACAATTTTATGGTTTGATGCTTTGTGCAAAATTTACAATGAAGACTTTGCTTCGAGCGAATGCTTGAAATATTTGTGAGGGAGGAGGTGAGATAGTAAAGAGAGAGAGAGAGAGAGAGAACCACACACGCACGCACACACACACATACACACAGACACATACACACACACACACACGCGCGCACACGAAGTTATTGACGGAGAATAGAGAGAGAGAGAGAGAGAGAGGGGGGAATTTAAAAAACTAATTTAAATTGCACATTCATTGCAACTCGATCACTCTGCAATGAATTTAAATTTAAATTAAAAAAAAAAAGAATTGTATGCAACACCTGCATGTAAACGCAGAAGAGGGTTCAAGTGCCCTTTTGCTTCAACCTATATTACTCCATTTGTTCCATTACTTCGATTCTATTTCAAAGAGAAACAAGAACATACAGCATATGAAACTCGAAACATCATTAAATTCTCAGAAGAGAGAAAGAGAATTTAAAATAGAGAGATAGAGAGAGAGTGGAAGGGAGAGAGAGAGAGAGAGAGAGAGAGAGAGAGAGAGAGAGAGAAGGGGGGGGGGGAGGGGGATGCACGCATTTTGTGCTGCATTCCACCAACAAAATTACATTTTATTCTCGATAGAATCTGTATGAGTTATATTCAAGTCGCGTACCATTTTTCCCATGTTGGTCCGGGGGTACTTGGCCTATAGAACAAGGCCTCTTGATCTAAATACCAAAATGTGAATCTCATTTACATAAACATGGACCTTCCACTTTTCGTAGTCACACAAACGAGACCGACAACAGATGGATCAACAGATTCAAAACGAAAAATGACTTTGTCATGTTCGTTACAATCTAGTGACAGCATTTTTTCGTTTTCGTTTTTCTTTTCTTTTAGTGGATCACCCACATATTATCTTTGTCCCATCAAAATAAATGAAGCATTTGAAAGAAATATTCAAGACAATTGCCATACGTTTCATTTGTAAGTCGTATGAAATCTTAAAAAAAGTGAATGTACAGTAGTGCCTGTCCGTGTTCCAATCGTCATGAATGTGAAATAGGATAGACACAGTTATACATTTGAGTAGAAAAATCTACGATGACAGAAAAAGAAATAGAAGTAAATCAAAAATAGAAACGGAAAAAGAAGAATAAAGGGAACATTTAGAAAGCCGAGAAGAAGAAAAAAAATTCAATTCGGCGATCACAGATTCACACATCGTAGTACGTGATGTGAATGACAACTTCATGCATGTATCCTTACTCGGTCGGACATAATTATGCAAGGTCCTCTAAATTGAATAGACCACTTTCTCACCAATAAAGTGGCACAACGACCGTTACCCGACATGGCTATCATCTATTAATCATAATATTCATATTAGCTGATCTAATCGCAGCTGATCTAGTCCCACACACACGAGTCAGACACGAAACCGAATAAAATAAGTTACATCACAACGAATGGCAAAAGCAGTCGGTTCGGAGACCGTTTGACAGTGGGACTCGGATATCAGTCCCATCGACAGAGCGAACCGACACCTAACCGTGTAAAAAGTAACATCACAACGAATGGCATCAGCAGTCGATTAGGAGTCGATTTGACAGTGTGACTCGGATATCAGCCCTACCGCCAAAGTGAACCGACACCTAGCCGATTCCCAAAACCGACCGATTCTTGGTCATTCGGTGTTTATAATTTTCGCTCGGTCTACGTACTGTAGACCCGGTATCGGTCTCGTCGATGTGACTATGGTCATTCCGAGTTGGACATTCGGGTTTTCTTATATCGGCCTGGTTTCGGTCTCGTCAGTATAGCTAGGTTATAAACATCACTCATCAATATATAGGACCACTATCCCTGGACTAAAATCAATTATAGAAACAATTATGGAAAGCCGTTAGCATCTTCGGAAATATTTTGTAAAGTTTTTTTGATAGGCATAAATTGCCGACTCAAATCATTCATATTTTCTATTATCAAGGAGATTTCATGTTCTTGATGCGGAATTTATAACAAGTTCAAGGCTTTTGAATATATTTTATTTTAAGGCTACAAATGGCTTTCCATAATTTTTAAGTTCAACTTTGAGTTAAGTTTGACTTAGGATCTTTGTGAAATACCCCCAGGACATGCAGATAAAACACCCATGACTACTGTCCCTCGGTCAATTATAATTTAAAGAAAAAATAAAACATAGGACAATTACTTCTACAAAAATGCATAACATGACAGATAATAGATAATGAAGTAAATTCATACGCTGAGACATTCCCCTCATTTTCATCGTTGCTTTCTCCTCTTTCCGATGGTCCGCTTTCGGTGGCTGACGACAACCATCTCTCGTCCCCTTCCTCCTTCCATTCCTTTCCCATCTCTCCACGCCATATGACATGCCAAGATAGTACGGCATTTTACATGTTAAATGGAGGGGAACGCATTCATTTGATCGCTTAATTCTGTTATGGATATAGGGGGACAGCGGCGGAGGGGGTCTTGCCTACGCGGTCGGCATAAATGAAAGGTGGATGATGAAACGGAACAGAAGCAGGCAAGATAATTCAGTGAGGCCGATCGTCCGCATAATGCCTCAGTTTACTTGACGAGATAGAGAGACAAAGATAAAAAGAAAAAACGCCAGTTTATCAACACAAAACGAAACAACAAACATAGAGACGTTATCACAATTACCCAAACGACATTATTACTGTTGTTGTTGATTTTATTTTGATGTTCACTTACATTTGTTTTCAAAGTTCATTTCGGTATTCTTCAAGTAAAAATACCATCTGCTACAGTATTCTGAAAAAGCGACTCCTTAAATTTCTAGCAACCTCCATCTGTTTGATTTATGAAGGCTTATACAACGATCATAAACATGTAACAAAATGAATAGCAGAATTTACAATCCTGAAATTTCGCCCCCCCCCCTTTTTTCCTTTCATTAACTAAAAGTGAATTCTCACTGTATATTTACTGCATGAAAATAATCGTACTAATGTCTACTAAAGGAGAGAATGACACTTGGCGCTTTGTCAACCATCGCTTTATAAAGTAAAGCGATGATCTACACGAAGCTTTCAAGAGAGCGTTTGTTTTTTAATTCAATTTCATTTTTCGACATTTCGTTTTGTACAATGAACATGATGACTGACGAAACTCAACAGGCGAAATTGCAATAATGAAATTCATTCATTCCTTTCTTTACAATCGCGTGAAATAGTGGATATATTTGTTGAAAGTTGAATACTACATGGTTACAATGTAGATCATCTTAATTGTACAGGGTGCTGTGGCGAAATAGTCATGGCGTCATTTTGATTATCCCTCAGTCAGCGAAGCAAGTAATCTCGAGATTAAATATAAACTTTAAAGCGTCAACCACCAGAAATAAACCAGACCCTGGGATAGAAACAAAAAACTTCCACAATCTGTATTTAATTTAATAGAAAATGGCAATCGGAAGTTTAAGGATCTGAAGTCTTGAAACAAAATAAGAACTGTTCATCCATCTGAAAACAAAGAGACTGCGGTGTCTATTATTATATCCTTCTGTATTCTTTCGAAGGTAATAACACTAAAGAAAAAGAAGCCACAGCCAGTGCGTCCTAGGCCTCAATTTGATTTGAGAATAATGCAAGTAGACGTATGGTATAAGGCCCCTTCCATCAGGAAAGTACACCCACTGTAGCAGGCGATGTAATGGACAAAACGATTTTGACAAAAAACATAGGGCAAGTCGGATTACACTCGTAATATCCCACGATATTGCCTTGAATGATGTATATTATCATTTCTTGCCTTGTTTATGCCGTCTCTATAAATAATCTGGAGAGCGAGGGGGAGAGAGAGAGAGGGGGAGATAAGGGGAGAAATAGGGGTTGTAGGATAAAAAGAAAAAGAGAAAGAGAGAGAGAGAGAGAGAGAGAGAGGGAGAGTGGGGTGGGGAGGGGGCGATGAGAGAGATGGGGGAAGTAAAGACGACATCAGTAGCGAATCAATACTATCTAATTACATCTCAACCAACAATGCGTTAACCATTGGTTAACCATTTTTTAAACGATTAGATAAAAAGCCATTCATCAACACTTAAGATTTATGTATAGATCAAAATCTATTATTCTAAACAACATAATTAGCTCCCGTTGATGTAGTTTTCTCAACTCTTGGATCGAGGAGAAGTAAGCTGTACTTTTAGCACTGACTCGTGTATTTAATCGAAAGCGCAGAGGTTTGTCCTCTTTTTTTATTTGTTGTTGTTGCTCATGTTCATCCGTTTTCCTCCCAAATAAACAATGGTTATATCAGGGATGCATTACTTTTAACAAATACAACGCATCGACTGTTGAACCGTGCTTTTATATTTAGAAAACACATTTAGGTAAGACAATTGTAAGACATGCTACAATGTACGTATTCTGTACTGAAATGACGTGTTATGCATAAACCAAATTCATTCGGAACAGACATTACCGTCTTTGAGAATCTTTATACTGATCACCTCTCGACGTCAGAATTTCAAGGTGCTCATTTTTATCCATGTGAGCTTGGTGCGATTTGGTAACTGTCTTTCCCAGATTCGAAATAAATAGATAAAATGGATTAAAGGTGCCAATTTGGGGGCTCGAGAGTTCAGTGTCGCAATTTTTTAAAACATAAACATTAAGGCCTCGCACCGGGCGTTGCGGAGGGGGAGGGGGGGGGGGGGGGGGGGGGGGCTCAAACCGTTTCTATTTGGGACAATTACTCTATGGTCTCTCTATTGTTGCTCAAGGTTATGCGTGTAGTTTGATGGTTATACCCACCATAATGTTTTCTGGGCGGCTCTCTGTATTTTTCGCAACTTCGATGAGGTATTGCCCATTTCCCCTTTCTGCTTCTGGCAAATCTCATAGGTTATACGTACAAGGTTCAGCTCATGCCTCCTGAATTGTTATACCATCTCCTGCAGAATTGCGCATGCTGAGATTATTATCCAACTCCTCGATCCCTGTCCCGGTCTTCTCTTCCCAACGCCCTTTTCCCTATCTTCCTCTGCTGTCTTGCAGTTTGGTCTAATCGGATCAGGTCCATACCTCGCGCTGACATTGTCCCGGCCGCCCCCGAGGTGTAAGCCCACCAAGCCTTGGCCGAGCTTGTTTGCGACGCGCCATGCATACCGCTCTGATATGATCTAATTTATCGCTCATTGCTACTGATTATTAAACCGATCCGGGCCTTCTTATGGATCTTATCTCTCGCTCAAATGCTCAAACGACCCTCCCCGATCGGATTATGTGTTACTTTGCGACACGATTTGGTTTATGATGGACAGATTGGCTCGCAAACGCGGACCATGTGGCAGACTCCTTTCCACCATCATCTTCTCTGTAACGGGATGCAGATGATACAGATGATGATGATGGTGATGCGCATATGATGAGGGTTTACTTATCAAGAGCAGCGTTGTGATGTCTTGGAGACGTGACCAATATGACTACATTTAAAACACATTTTACACCAGACCATCTCTCTCTGTCTGTCAGTCTCTTTCTATGTTTCTCCTCCCCCTCTCTCTCATTTCATCCCTCTCTCCCTCCCTCCCTCCCTCCCTCCATCCCCTCCCTCTCCCTTCTGTCTCTTCCCATTCCTTCACCCCATCCTGTCATCTTGTACTCATCTTTTTCTTCGAGTTAACAAAATCCTTTTCAATTATATCTAATATTCCCAATCTCTTTTTTTTGCATCTCAATGTATAATATACTTCTTACTGACGATGTATCGGCTAAGTTAGTAAGGAAAACCCCTATTTTCTAATACATGGCATAACGAAGACCTGCTTTACTTACTGATGTGAGTTCAACTCTTACTTCTTTTATTTAGTTTAAACAAACAAGTGCATCGAACTTGTGTCCCTGTTTCAATGTACTATGAAGTAATGAACTTCCGGTATCGATTTGTAGGCCTCTTGCTGACGTCATTAGTTCTAACAAATTAAAGGTTTCGTGTAATTTCTCTCTCAAATATCGACTTTTTGTGAACATTCCTCCTTGACTAACTTATTTAGCTACTGAAAAGTTTATTCCAATCTACTTCTACTTTTGTATTCTGAACATGGTTAAAATTGTTTATTGAGTTGTGGTAATGGTGAAAAACGATGTGTAAGTCTTTTTTTCCCCTTATGAAAGAATATTGAAGCGATGAAAGGTAATATCGTCGGAGCGGCCTCATATTTCAAACCTGACTAAAATCATTTTAATGCTATATGTTTCTCTGTTCCTTTTTACCCTTATCTGAGTCCAGTGGGCTTTCAAAAGCAAGAATATTAAATCTATGTCCATTTGTTCATGTTCTATGAAGTCGTTAACTTACCATATTGATTTCTGGTGCATTTTGAATTGAAGGGTTTCTGTAAATTTCGTTTTGAAATATTTTCCTCTCGTGAACATGATATTATTCATCCTTGAATGACCTTTTTTGTATCTAATGCAACGTGTATTCCATTCTGCTTCAACTCTTATGGTTAACGTGGTTAATGATGTTGTAGTAATGGTGAAAAATAACTCGTGGGCTTTCTCAATCCTTGTTATTCCCTTGTGGACGAATAATAGAAGCAATAGAAAAAAAAGACTGCCCTTGAAATGGCCTCAAAGTTTAAACATGACTTACAAATTGTTACAAAAATTGTTACTAACATAATTGTCATACTACATGCTTGTGGGGTCCCATGCACCCGTATCTGAGTCTAGTAGTATTGTTTTTCTCTTTGTAAATTTTCAGACAAATTTATTCGATTAGTTATAATTTTGATGGTTATGTATAATTAATAATATACGTATCTCATACATATCCAAACATTTATGATAATTTGAAGAAATTTTCCTTCACATAGCCACTGTGTGAACCAATTTTCAACACTATCTTTAAAGCTTAGGCCTATCCAAGATGCGCGCAAATCATATTCTTGTTTTATTACAAGTCAGGTATACATGCACGGTACATGCACCAGACATTGAATACCAGCAGTCAGAACCATTTAACCTTGAAAGAGTCTGATGTTGAGCAGATAATACCCCGAGGAGTATCCCTGACTCATCCGGATGAAGGTATGATGTGCATCATTACTAGAAAGTCATCTTCTATAACTCCTCTCGATTTATCTCAATATTTTTCCGACCGCTCCTTGTAATTGGGCCATTCCCACGACATCTTTAAAGACCCCTTCATTTACAACTATTACTCTCCTAAGCCCATTGCAACATATTTGTATGATCGCATTGTAATGACGACCCGACAGTAAGGGATAACTACGGAATTTCTTAATATTAAACTATTCGGGTGTATCACTGTCGGCCATTCTCTAAGGCACATAATTAATACTCAATTTTGATAATAAGACGTTGCTCGACCAAAAATGCAACGAACTGCCGTCTCAAACAAAATCAAACAAACAAAAAGACCTACACAAAACAATCAAACAAACAAATGTGGCATTATGAATATGATTGATTCGGTTAGCTATAATTTTGAATAAATAAATATTACTTTCATGATTCCCACGATAATTGAAATGGTGACAACGCAAGGAGCAAGCTGCCAAGCTGGCTACAAAAGAAAAAAGTGTCCTTGCATATTATTACATGGCCATTCAAATATCACCTTGGCATCGTTATTCAATATGTGATTATGCATTCAGAATCTAAGAGACAGATATCGAGGACAACGAGTTATTACAGGTATTTCTAGGCTCAGAGTATCTATACAGAATATTCCACGAAATAGTTGACTCTACTCTTAAATATACAAAACCCAAATCAATCATACATGTATAATGTATTTACAATTCAACTAGTCATAAAACGATCGTGTGGCGATGAAAGAAAGCTAGTCAAAAACAAAAGCCTACTGTCGAGGCAAACAATTATTTTGAGTATTTGCATGACTTTGTCAAAATTTCAATAACTTCGTGCAGTAAACTGAAAATAAATAAAGGGGTACCTAATGTGACGTGACACGTTTCGAAGAAAGCAAGCTTTCATACTCTACTATTCAGGATGATTAATTAGAATGAATTAAAAAGAAATGAATTGTACATCATGCTTGACTAAATGTAAATCTATGTTGCCATGCATAAAGTCTTCCACCATGACGAAGCTATTCATCGCATAGCTGATACCTCATTCATTCACTAGAAATGTTAAGGTTAAACATGTTGAAACAGCACAAACATTTTCCATCTTGCATAAGAGAAATTCAATTTGTGATATGGTTACACTGTTCATACACGAAACAGTGAAATATTAATTCAAGGCACTCGATTACTCAAGGAGCGAGAAAATGGATGAACAAGCAAATTAATTACATCTGCGCTTGTCAAAATAACCATACAAGAGCAAGGCATATTGACACTTCTCTTTTCTTTTCTTTTTCGAATGTAGGGCGGGTTGAAGTAATGAAAACCTGTCACGTTGTAAAAAGAGGACCTTACAAAATTCAGTCCGCTTTTTTCACAATAAGTAAAAACAAGGGAAGTTGTGATATGAATTTTGATTACAACACTTAAGCTAGTTTTGGCTGGTTGATTTGAAAATCTTATCATGTTTGAGCAATTTTTAATTAAAATCCATACTTTATCGTTGTTATAGAACAATATGACTCGTTTATAATCATAGTATTTTTAGGGAGATTCAAATGATCGAGATAAAAGTCATTTATTTTGAAGCACATGTTAAATATTAAAACAGTATTTCCTCTTTGTACTTTGTCAGCTCAGTGTCTTTCTTAAATTTGCAAATAGAGATAGTAAAATTGGCCGAGATACCACGTAAGATTTTTCAAAATACAGAACATTGTTGTCTCCTCCCACAGCATAAGACAAGGGTATTGCACAGTTCATGGTCGCATGGAAACTACATGTACGAATGACAAAAAATTGAATAAATTGACTTAGTTCCTCAGGAAAACGTCTTCGACTCCACTATCTCTACTGAACTACTATCGAAATAAAATTGCTTCTCATAAACTCGCATGGATGCATGCCCGGAGCTATCTTACGAAGATGTTGAGGTTTTTCTGCCAACGTTATTAAAATATGAACCCCCGACCGCTAGCATACACACGCACGCACGTCCTCAGAAAGTGAACCTGTGAAAATGGGTCACAAAAAACCAGAGACGTCCGTCTTTTGTTGTCTGATCTTGCGAAAGATTAGATGAGCCAGGACCGAGAGGACCGACCGGCGGATGTACGAATGACCTCTAACACACAATAACACGTCTGGAGCTGGCGTAATTCCTATTGATTCTAATTTCCTTTGGGAGATGATTTTATTACAGTAATGCGTGTAGACACGTCGTGCTCAATTTAGTATTACCCTTAATTTAACCTTAATGAAGACACGTGCTAAACTGTATGGATTTTGTTCGATGGGCGGCCTCGGTTAATTATTATAACATCTTTTGCTTCACGATTTTTAAACTTAAAAATTGACCATATTGATTGGGCGCTCGTACATGTAGATTTAACGCTATTTAATTTAGATTAACCCCGAGCATTTTATTGATTACACAAAGCATGAAATGCATGCATACGATTGCTATTATGTAAATATTTGTTTCACGTCGTCACGTTGAATTAGAAAGAATTAGATGACAAAAATGAATAATAAATCAATGATGTGAAAAAAGAAACACTACGTCTATGCCTTTTACGTAATAATATGGAATGTTTAGTTACTGCAAAGCAGAAATGAAGACAAAAAAGCTAAAGCCAATCTCTGTGAAATGATTACTCCGATTTGGGAAAAATGAAATAGTATAACGTCCTTATTTGACTTTAATATCAGCATACTAAAGTAGGGAAGCTTTCAAAGTACGTTAAAACTCATGTTAACTTGTTATAATCGAGATGGAATGTAGTTTAAAATGCATCATGTTCCAAACGAGCAATGCCAAGAACAATCATGTCTTGATTATGTTACTATAATATATCAAATAAATTCAACTGAACTTACCTGGTTCATGGTTACATAAATTCAGTTTAAAAGATTTGTTTTTCACCAAGTCCATGTGATTATCATTCAAAGGATTCGTCTATAAGCCAAGGTATGTAGACATTAAAAGCAGAGCAACCTGAATGCGATTATTGCAAATGACGTCAGAGAAACTTGAAATTAGAAGGAAAACAATACAGTGAAATGAAAATGGATATAATCCAAATTATTAATGGTATTCAAAAGCGAAGTCATTTAGGGCAAGGACGATTGACTTTTCTAGTAATCATATGTTGTTTTACTACTATTCCCGGGAATTGGACATTACACAACGTTATGGTACATTAGTTTTACTGGCAGGCGAGATGAGGCCCCAATACCCGCTCGATGTAATGACTTTATGACGTCACAATGCCCGTAACCCATGCAAGGGCTTATTAGATGTGTATTATTTTAGCTGCAGGGTATTGAGGGCTCTGCGATAGCTACCGTACATTATTACATCACGACTGCATATATCGCTGCTTCGACACACGCATTTACATATATTAACCTCAAAGAAGTGTATTATTATACTAAGTATTGTTTGATTTTTGATGTATCCAAGGAGTCCCATTGTATTTAACATTGTTGCGCAATGCAACAATGCTGGATCAAATAGTATTCATGAATATAAACAAAAAATATATAATCCCCTAAGTTTCACAGTAAACAATCCCTGACTAATATTTGTTATAAAAACATATATTAGACACGATCATGACGATCGTCATTTTTCGAAAGCGCTATCGTGTTCAAATTATGTAAATTATACCAAAAAGAATGTAAATTGTGTAATACTTTGATTGAAATGATTTACAATGAAAACATATTGAATTCATCATGATACCTTCCCTGAATCATATTTTACCAAATATCCAAGCTTTATTTTCAAATTCGTTTTAAAAAAAGGCCCCAACTAGAGTTTCAACAATGTTCCTTTTTAAAAGATGAAACCTAGCAAGATTATTTCTGAGAGCGTTCTTTTGTTCTTATTGGTTTTTTTTTTGTCAGCCGATGCCTGTCATATCAATCAATCTCTCTGCCAATAAATAATGTCCTTTACACGTCTATCGCATAAATGAACTAGCAAACTCCTGACATACATGAGATAGAAATAACAAGCCCCTGACTGATACCAAGACTATAAATGGGAATGACGGCCCACCGGTGTAGTTTGAATTCTCCTTCTATAAGCAAACACCTATTCGAATGGCAGTTTGCAACGCAGGCATCCCTGCCTGTCAACAATTTATCTCTGGGAATTATGTGTATTTGTCCGTTGGTATTTGACAAAGGAAGGGCCTGGAAACCTAGTTCTTTCTCGATGAAACCAAACAAGGGGACTAACGTCATTTAACTTTACACCGTGCATGGACAAATAAGAAGCGAGAGAGACCATTACGCATTTTAAAAGGAGGGGTGTGTTTAGGGCTTGGTGGAGGTGGAAGGGAATGGAATAGGAAACACGGGCATGCTCATCGAATCGATTCCTTCTTTTAGTCTGATTACCATGAATAATACAATGTGATTTCATTGTTACACACATCTGTATGGATCTTTGGTAAATACACGTCACGGCAGTACTCAACGAGTTAACCAATTATTTCTCTCAAACGTAAGAACGTCCACAGCTCCGCACTTTAGTTTTATTCGGAAGTAGGGGTCCGTAGGGGAAGGAACAGAGTATAACGAGGATTCAGCAACTAAAAATAATTTCCCTTTTCGTTCCATTTTTCAATCATTTCTAGTTGTTATATTCCGTTTCAAATGTGAGAAATTCATCACTTAAAATTATTTCACAGTGTCTGTTTCAAGTAGGAGATGCCTACTCATTGATAACAGATTCGAAAGGTATTATTGTTTATATTTTGCTCAAAAACAATCCGAGACCTACAACAGCTTATTCCCTCTTTTCAAGGCCATTTGCGAAAACTCGTTTGGTAACCCAAACCATATTACCTCGTTATCCCGATTCGATTATATATTTGTTTTTTTTACCAATTTATTCTATAATTCTATAAGCTAGAATTAGCATTTTGATAGTTTTAGGGTTTATGTTCTCTTTACTTTAAAGGGAAAGCGATACGCTTACTGACAAAGCCGCAATTAAACCACACCACGAAGTGAATAACGACTTTGCAAGACAAACAGAAACGCGCTGTGTTGACTCTTTTGCGACATGCCTTGGAGGATCAAAGCCTATGATTTATGCAACATACGTGTACAGCGACTCGGCGAGCGTGACCTAGCTGGATAATGTTACGTACTATCTTTTGACAGGTAAAGCTCAAGAACATTACCCCGTGAATTTTTGACGCCATATTTTTTTGGTCTTTATTCCGCGCTGTCATAAATGCTGTTGTATGGCGGAAAGGCGGATGACACCACCGTGTCAAGTCGATGCCGCCAGCTGCGCTTTTTCCTAGGAGGACGATCTCGTGCTAACCAACCCTCTTGAAATATGCAATCAAACCACAGAAGCTTTGACAATATACTAGGATGTCGTCCATTTTCGGTTTTCTCTTCTCAGTTTCTTTATTACCGACGTCTTGGGACCCAGCGAGAGACCTCAGAACGACTCGGGTATTCTGGCATGCATGGCAGCTGCCGAGAAGCCTTCTATTCGTGCCCGTCATCAAACGTGAGCGTAACGGGCTTGAAGACGACAAAACAGAAGTGTCGTCATCTTATTCCACCGGCGTATAAATTATTGGTGTGTCTGTATAGTAGCAACTTGTTAATTTAAACAAAGACCATGGGAGCGGGGAGATCGAGACGGTGCATGGGTGGAAAGCAAACTTGTGTATGTGCTGTTGTGGTGGTTGCGTTGATGGTGGGCGGGGTCCGATTTCATGTGATTGAACTATATAATTCCATTAACAAAAGTAAATTAATTCAATATCCATCCATACAAGCAAGATAAGTTTTATATGGTGTAGAAGTCATTTATGTATGTAAACAAAACAATATGCATTACTTAAATTTCCCCTTGCACGGCGATAACAATCATGACAAGGCATGTTCATGAATTCTTTCGAGTTCTAGACCAATAAAAACAACTATAAGAGACTCAAAGAGAGAGGGAGATACAGAGGGAAATAAAATAGAAGAGAGAGAGAGTGGAAAATAATTAATTAGAGTAAGATAGAACGTCAGCTAGAGATAAATGACAGTTAATTTATGCCTTAAATGATTGATAGCGTTACACAATCAACGTGTTTTAATTTCAAAAGTATGGTTACCATGCAGACGCTTTCTGTTGACTAATTGTTTCTACAAGCAACACCAGTACAAAAATAGATCTAATTTCGGCATCGGTAAATATATAATTGAATTGGATATGCTGATGCGGGTTGAAGATACGACTATTAAGCTTGGTCGTTTATCACTCGACAAACGACGATCTAGTTTTTATTGTAATAGCAATACATCAGTACATTATTCTCCTTATTGTACAGTGTTGTTTCATTGTCTTGAAATAGCCTCCATGAGAGGAAATAAATTATTCCATGTACGGATAATCCTCGTTGGGATGAGTGCAATTAAAGATTACAAAAGATGACGTCGAAGAAGCTAGATACCAATACAAATGCTATTGCGTGCAGACCGGGAATTCGAGTCATTTAGTTGGGATTTGTATTTGGTCACGATTTTTGATTTGATAGGGAGCCACTAAGGTCTTTTCATTATCCATGGAAAACAAACATCGTAATCTCATCGTGATTCCCAATCAGTCATGTGACAAATTGAAAGAAAGACATTATGGATCGAGTTGCATGATGTTTTGTGTCAGGATGATTGGCTAATATCGAAACAAAAGGATCAATTCTTTGTGCTATTTGAAGAGACTATGTTTCGAATGAAAGCGCATGAGTCGATATTTTGTGAAAAGCAGGAAGTCGATTGAAGTGGAAGAGAAAAATGCTCAATTGGTTGTATGCAATCAGAAAATACAAAGAGGCAGTTAGCGTAGGAAATGCGTTGGGCGTAATGTAAAAAAACATCGATGAAAATGCAATTTGCTCTCGTAATCGAATAATTCTGAAGAAAAAAAATTGAAATATTGAAAATGGTGCAATCTATATACAGATATGTTACTAGTTTGAATACACATGATATATTTCATTCATTTCTGTATTTGTCTTCTTCTCTCCTTCCGTACTGAAAGTACATGAACATATTCTCGGAATATTCAATTACAAAGTGAGGGAGACTGGGAAAATGGATATTACAGTTTTAACAATTATATTGGAAGTAGGGGGAAAAGGGGGGAAATCTACATTCAATGTATATGTCCTGATTGAAATTTGGAATGAATGCAATCTTTATAATATCCTTGTCTACCAGTACATGGTCATAAACCTCCATGAATGTGTATTCACATACACACCCGTCACAAACAACCAACTTAAATGTCAATACTGTAAATCTTGTTGGGGGTAATTTGAGATAATGAATTTCGAATTGGAAGGGAATGAGATGTATACGATTGGATTTATGTCGATATATTCGGGAAGTAAATTAACTTTAGCATCAGATATGTTCTCTAATGAATCTAAAGAATGAGTACACGTCGAGCTTGCGATGTTAAGCCCGTTGTTAAAGCTAATCTTGAGCTCGGATATGAGAACATGGGTATAATTCATTCTGGACTGTTTTAATATCCTGCAGTAGATTAATTGTTTGAACCAGTCAAATATAAACAAACTCACAAAAACTTGCACCAGTATTAAGCACATTGTTTCAACCCTACTCACCTTGATTTCCTTATTTTCCTATGCCGATTACCCAGCCCCTACACATTTTCTACCATAATTGTTTGATAATTATATGTCATTTATATGTAATCTTAGACATTCAGTGTAAGTTTTGTTGGATTCTGTGAGAATTTATCTTCTATCATTACTAAATCTCTAGCTTATCTTTAACACTGGCCTAGAGGAAATACACTGCCGATCCCGTACGTGGTGTATACCATCTAAACGAGGACTGTATGTACACGTGCATGCTAATGAACGGTAAATAAACAAAAACAAAAACTTCAAGGGATTTCACTCGCATAATTATGATTTTTGTTTTCTCTTCAAAAATAAGATATCTTATTTTACATTTAACTAAATGAATTCGAATTCGAGAACTACCTTTTCAGGTTTTGCAAATATTGAAGTATAGCATTTCCTTTTAATACGAATAGACGAATGGATACGTCCTGTTTATAACAAATCATTCATTGTTATTACCGAATACGAAGACAAATGAAATAGATAATTACAACGGGTCTATGAATTAGACTACTGAGATATGGTGACCTCGTAAACTATACCTGACATGATCCAAAATAATTTACGTCATTTGTGCCTTCCCCGATACCATAAAGCCGCGTTCGGTATGCTTTGATGTGATTTTTGTCAACCTGTGTTATTTTCACCTGCGGTTCTTACGTCCGAATTTTATCGCATTCTCCCCTCCAGGTATGGTCGTTAAATTTTTCTCCGACCACCATTAGCGCACGGGCGATGAGGGAATATTAATTTCTCTTACCAAAATTTTGCCCTGTCAATGTTCCTTACTCAAATGTTTGACTATGGTGATGAAGGATTCAGCCGCCGGGAGATCAAACTTTCATTAAAGACGCTAAACAATGGTTTCTTTGACAGCATCAGTAATAGGGGTATAATTACACCGCAGAAGCGACTCTAATCATTCGATCAATGCACGTTTCCTTGTTAAAATTCGTCGAAGGCCACGCTGACGTGTCTGCGGTAATCACAAGTCAACTTATAAAGTAGAAGTAATTAGTATGGAACGCAACGTCACACGCCGTTATGTTAGTGTATAATGAAAAGGGGAAGGGGCTGCATAATTATCTAGATCGCAACGACATGTAACAAACCCAGACAGGGAGCGGAACATGTATTCGTAACACTAATTTTTTCACTCCTATTTGTGTTCTCGCTCCTTTAAGCAAACACGACTTGGTAATATAGACTTGTAGCTCAAAACCTATTTTGGTATATTTCGATTTCGTTCGGCAATAATACATTGGAGCGCCTCAGAGGACGATTATATTGCTGCCTGTAATGCAATAGCCCTATCTATAGAAGATATGGACATACTGGCTTGGTTTTTATCACAGACATAAAGGCGTTAACTCACACCATTTCACAAGGGTTTAATGCCCTTCTGGCTCTCAACAGATATTACCACCAAGGATTCTGATCAGGTCATAAACATCTTGGTGAGGAATGCAGTTAGATTTATTCGGATATAAATCGTTTGCCAATAGAGGCCCACTATTAGTTTGTGAGGCAGCGCGCGTGATGACTTTTTTTTGTTCTCGCTCGGTTCCTTGTGCTTTGTCACGGAGTAATGTTCCCGCCTTCTGTATTGGGCTGAAGCGATTCTCACCGAATTGATCCGTATTTTATTGCGGTGGCTGCCCCGTTAACAGTCATAACAAACAGTGGAAAGACCAAGACAAGAGTATCCTCTTCATATCACTCTATAAATAGCCCGAAGCGGTTTCAGAGCTTTCATCTACCTGATAGCCCCACCCTCCCTCACACACAGATACATCTCAACCTCTAAGTGATAGCTAGTCATCAGTATTGCAAAGGAACCTATCTTTAACAAGTATAAAGGTTCGAGAGACCTCGAGTCGTGATGACAAAACGTCAACAATTAATATATAGTGGGTGGTAGTGACTTAATTATATAAAGCTAATTCTGCGAATATGAATGCAAATAAACCCTTTGAAAACAACTTTCTTAGTTAAATTGATTTCTGTGTGTGCGTTAAATATCCAGGTCAGACTCCTTTTGCATGACCAAATCGAATGTTAAACCATCATCATAAATTTAGGATTAAAGGTATTTTGTGAACTATGATTATAGAATATTGCGAAATAGATCCATGTCTACTTTGGTGTTGTAACATTGAAGTCTTTCTATTTTTGTTTTAAAGCAGGGTAGCTTTGTCCTTAGATCATTTAATAACAGAGTGTCCAGCTGGTCTCTGAAGATGCCTTTGGGACTGAAAACAGTCTAACATTTGTAGAACCTTTACTCGTAACATAATTAGTCTACATACGTATTTTTTTCTTCAGGAAAAAAGGTCCCCGAATACTAGGCTAGTTTTGTACGACGGTTTATTGAACCTGGCTACTAGAAAACCATGTGTATGCTTATACGTAAGTAACTAATAGGGACCGACGGCTTTAAGTCCTCTCCCAGAGACTTGGTCATGAGTATAGTATTGCCTTACCGAATGGCACCAGCACATCTACATGGTTTCGAACCGGAGTCCTCCAACTTACGAGATCGCTGCTCTACCACTGAGCCTTTGGGCCCCCTTCACAAAACAATAGCTGACACCTATACAAAAAAGGAAATTAATTAGTTTATACTTGAGAGCATAATTATGGTATTATGAACTCATGGTGTCTTTCATGTTTCCGTTTTCCGTTTCCCCTGGGAAAAATTCGAAAAATGTCTTTGTCATGGTGTTGTGACTCTGGCGTTAATTGAGGCGTTGAGAGCGAATATTTTTCTTTGGCTTAAAGACAAACTGACTCTTTAACGAAATACGATCCTTTGTCTCAATCAAAGACAATAGAAAAGTCGAAGTGAACATGTTATATCGTTCCAACAAATTCGATTTCGTACGCGATTGTAAAATCCCCATTGTTGAACGCTGCTCACATCTTCACCCCACCCCCACCACTTATTTGCCTTATCTTAAATAGAAATTCATGGGTGAGAATATCGCCGCCTTTCCTTTTCTCGCCACGAGACTGGAAGATAGCGATGGACGGGCCGTTGTTTATGTTGCTTTCTAAAGGTTAATGGCGGAGCCGCAAATGAAATAGCACGAGGCGTGTTAGCAGGTCCGAAGAGATGCTGCCTTGCTATGGGCTTCGCTGCTGGCTCCTGGTCGATGCTAGAAATTAGATGGACACAAAAGACAAGCAAGAAGCGATTGTCTTCGATTGCATCCTTGCTGGGAATGGGAAGTAAATTGAGTTGAAGGAAAAATAGACGAGGAGGAAAAAAATAATCTAAAAAGACCGGATAAGAAAGGCGGTAGGTAGGTAGGTAAAGAAAACAGACACGCAGTGTTTATATCATCGCTTTCATTAACGTTTACATTTACATTCCGTGGATCGAAAATTAAAATATTGATGCTTATTTTCAAATGCCTAATGTTAAGAAAGTCACTTGGATAACAAAAAAGAGGGACACTTCACCCCGTGTTTTGGTTTTTCCAAAAGCTTCCACATGAATATGTATATAAGATAAGTGCGTTAAGAATAATAAACATAATCTATCATAATTATGATTGACCACTTTCCCTGTATCCCCCTGTATCGGAGCTTTTAACCTAGATAGAATAGAACGGAAAGACGCTAGGTAGGAAAAGGAACAAACACGAAATTTACCGATTCCTTCGGTCTACATTCACAACATTGCTGCCTACCCTCTCAAATTTCTGAAAAAAGTCACGATCAAGAAAGAAAGACACACCTACTCTGTTATACTCACTTTAATTGAGAGAGAGAGAGAGAGAGAGAGAGAGAGAGACGGAGAGAGAAAGAGAGAGAGAGGGTAGAGATAGAGAGAGAGAGGATAATAACGAAGTAGACTATTTAAAATACATTAAAAACAGGTGACATTTACCCTGATTTACACATATCAACGAAGACCTTTATTTTGTTTTGAGTATAACCATCAACCTCAAACATATCCACATACACACTGACAAGAACATCTCGCAGTTCACCGCGAATACGAATATAATGAATATGATTGACCAATTCCCCTACATCGGCGCCATCGTAAAATGTAATTTCACAAATAAATTTGTCCCATCCGTCAATGTTCCTTCCCTTCTTTGCTTGACGTCAATGTAGATTCAAACATAATTTTAACAAAGCTCGGTTCATTTATTACTTTTTATTTTATTTTAGAAACGAATCTAGTTTTTCATTTTCCTCTCCAGATCCAGTCAGATCCAATACATTCATTCAGTTCTTACGGATAATTGGTTTATACTCCCGTATCTATTAAGGATTCCATACTTAAAGGAATGAGGTAGTTTTTATTGACTTGCAGAGCTATGCGTGCACAACTTTAATCGAACCACAATGTTTTACGATCCAAGGGATTCAAAACAGAATTAAATTTATGTAACAGTCCAATATTAAAAAGGTTATTCCACTTTAGCGTCCACGTCAAATATTATATGGATGAAATAAGAATAACAAGCTGGAAAATAATTGTTATCCCATTGAAGCTATTAATATTAATATTTTTATTATTATTAATCAAGTATTGGTAACGCTTATAAAATCAAAATATTTTATCTCATTCGTCAATAAACAATACAATTCAAAATTCTATGCTGCTGCAGAGATTTCTTTCGTTTAAAAAATGACAAAGGATTTAGCAGTGTATAGTTAGATTTAATTGGCTAGGTGCGAATTCGTTATCAATTTTGGGACTTGACGAGTATAAGAAGCCTTGTGACTTGGGGTCCTTGAGTGCTAGAAGGTCACCACCTCCACAGGCTGTGACTTGGGGTCCTTGAGGGCGAAAAGGTCGCAACCTCCACAGGCTGTCAGTGGCCGAGATGATCACTCAGCTCTTCAGACCCCTCTATGATTTCCTCTCCGTGAATGATGTTTGGTTTATCCGCCCTTTCTGTAGAGGCTATTTGCACGTTAGTTAATATTGGATTTCTGGAACATCTGCCGTCAGAGTTCAGGTGGTAGGACAATAAAGCGATGATAATCATAATTATGCACAGAGAGATGTATAGTTGACAGTGGTAGGGAGATGATTCTTCTGAAAAGGATGACCCGTTAATGTACATACAAAAAATATCTTGTAAGGAATTCAAATTTATATCGATCTTGGAAAGAAGATGAATTAAACGACTTTGTATCCCCTCCTTAAAAAGTTGTTGCTTTTTATGATAAGGCTCCATAATGATCACGGCAACAATGATTTCCGAGAAAGAAAAACAAAATGCAAATTTTTAGATTGCCTTGTCCATCATCAACTTAAATGTGCAAACAATACAATGACATATCATTATGATCCAAACACGATGTATACGGGTCAAACCATGGGGTTTGAATTGCCTTCGATTTGATGTCTCGAAGATCTTTGCGACCGAGTTCTGTTCTTGCACGAAAATCTTCATTAAATAAAGCAGCTAGAAGGGGCAGTCCATGAGAGGGTGAGGGGGGGGGGGGGGTGAGGAAACACATACGCTATAGCTGAGTGACTTTCATGAATATCTGTTCTAGCATACATGTTTATCAACTTGTCCGAGGTATTTTTTATGGATACCTCTTTTTATGATGCCAACGAAACCTCTAAAGATGAAGTCCCCATGAAAAAGCAGCAAAAAACGCTTCTTTGAACTATTCAAGCAAAATAAAACAGGGAAGAAAAAAACGTCAGTCCGGGAGTTGATGAAATACATACGCTAGCTGAGTGACTTTCATGAATACCCTAGCATGCATGCATATCTTTGTCCGAGAGGGACATGATTTCATTACACGTTCGGTGAATCGTGGTAATTAAATCAGCCGCAAAACTCTGATTGCTAGCACCAGAAGACCATGAAAATGCCCACATCTCCGCAAAAAATACAGACAGAAAAGACAGAATAGAACATGGGGAAGGTGATCGTGAGCCCATCGTTCGTCTAGTTCCACGTGACTGCGTTAAAGACAGAGTTGAGTTCTGCTCAAGCGATAACATATTGTAAGAAACGGTCTGGAAGTCGACTAGGGTAGGTGGATAATGGGGTACATACGACTATCCCTTGTAAAATCGAGGTTTTGTAATCAGAGATAATCGCAAGGACTTTTCAAGAGCATTGCGCGTCACTGTTTGAAATGTGAGAACGTGACATTGACGTATTGAACAGTCCAAACAAGATTTCTACAGGCAGCATGCGCAACAAGGTATTGAAATTGCCGTTAAGTTGATTTTTTGAAAGGCCTTTCGACGGTGTTCTATCTTAAGGATGATAAGAAATTGATTTACTCTTGCTGAAAACCGCAAACAGAGGACACAGGAAAGGGTAAATGGGACTACACACATGTGGCGTGACAGTTTGGTCCTAACACTCTTACCATTTCACATCATATTTCCCAATATGACGGCATTTGGAGAGCAATCTTCTTCGAGAGACGTTTCATCCGTTATTTCTTTCCAAACTGACATAAAAAGGACCACTTTCTTTCTCACCTTTAAGAAAACTCAAACTTCTCTTTTAGTGATGTGTGTAATAACGGAAAGATCATGCATGCTAAATTGTGGATGCAACTGGTAAAAGGTGACATTACTTTAAGGTACTACATATCTTTCGGAATAACTTGTTGTTCATGTCGGCATACATTCATACGAACCGCCTTGCAAATGTTTATCGCATTGTGTATGTTGATTACATTCATCACGCATATCCATAATCATTATCACTTGACATAATAGTGTATCTCTTATCTTAAATAGCAACGTTATTATTGGAAGCGAGAAAGGTGTTTTTCGAGGTGAAGAAGAAGGATGAGCTCCAAAAAAAGTAAACAAAAAGTGAAGTGTCACATTGTATTACATTAGTAATGCAGAAGAATACAATGGAGGGAATGTTACATTGACATTATATTATGAAAATGCCTCCCAAATTTTGAATTTAATTATTGATAGTTTAAATCTTTGAACCAAATTCGATCCCACATCATAGTGTGTAGTCCAATATACAGATAGTTATGTATATAGTGCTTTTCAATGTATGCTATTTTCAGCGTCATCTATATGATCATTTCTTTTTCTTCTCTGAATATTTGTTGAAGATTTAAAAAACTAAAAATACATTATTGTTCTTATGTTCTATAAAATCAACCTTAATCAACCTTCTCATTAAATTATCAAACAGTGTTGGCTATAGTATCCATAATAATAAATAAATCATTAACCATCGTAAATTGTAGTCTAGCTCATTAAAAGGAAAGCATATGGCGCGTGTGTGATATGATTTTCCGTTTGTTTAGAATATTTCTTTATAAAATATCTAGAGCCGCGGCATGCAGAAAACTTTCCATTGCATTGAATGCTATAATATCGATTTGTGTCTTCCCGTCTTTTCGCATATAAAGTTCACCACTGCACTTGTTTTGCAATGTTAAACTATTCTTCAAAGCGAACAGATATCTCACTATCGTAAAGACCACTGTGCATGGTTTAGTGGTTCATTCTGTTGAGTTAATTTTAGGGTGTGGGATCGAATCTCTTTTGCGTACAGTATGTCCTCAGAGGCTCAGACATTTATATCGCACTTAATTTGTTAATGTTACCTCATCTTTCACAGCATCTCAAAATTGTAAAAAGCACAGTGGTTTAGTGGTCAATTCAATTGACCTTGAATGGAGGGGTGTCGGATGGAATCACTGCCTGTTGTGTATGTAAGTTTTAGGGCAACTCGAATAATGATAAAAAAGCGTTGATTATATAAATGTCCTTATCGACTGGAAATGTGAAGGTCGTGGGGTTAAGCTAAATTTGCCATTCTCCATTCATGTATTAAATGGGTGCATGTTAGGAGGGACTTCCTTGCATGCTATCCGAGCGCCAAAATTGGTACCCTTGCTATAGCCGAGGAATTAATTATTAGAGCACCTTATAAATAAATGAATAAATATATATCCGCTATAGATATTCATTACCAGTATGCCCTCATCATAATACTAAAATCTGATATACTCTGGTATCACAAATCCATCGTTACATTTTGACTGATAAAGAGGCTCGTCAATTGCTCTTAATGTACTTAAACAAAAACCCCCCCACAATGAAAAGTAGTGGAAGCAAATCTAAAGGAAATCATATTATCAAAGCTGTCTGTATGTTTACATAAGTACTGGGTAGGTACCGTAGTTACCAAGGTGATGTTATAACATCTTGCCCACGATTCGCCTTGACTTCTATAACGACCATGGCACTTACAAAGCACGCCCTCACTTGCTTGGCCTTCACGACACGTTCTCTATACTTGCTACCGGGAGTGAAGGGTAATAACAACAAAAAAGCAGGCTGCCCCTGACATCTTGTCTGTTTGTTTAGAATTGGCTTTTCACACCTGCCGCGACAAAATGTGTACACAAGAACCTTACCTTGGCTCTGTCTTTTTGGCTGATGAAGAGAAATAGGACTTACGCCCGATTTCTTGAGAGACGCGCCATGTTTTAACGGAGCGACCGACCGTACAAGAGACAACACCACATCAAGCATGGCCTACCCCCGAATATCCGGCCAAATCAATCTGTTGACTAATCAGGTAGGAGTCGAAGATGTGGGAGAGTCGAGAAAACGAATAGACTATAAGAAATTAGGGGAGAGGAGGAAGGAGTAGATGGGTGGATAGATGGATGAATGGATGGAAGATGTGGGGTGTTAGGAAATGAGAGTGCAGCTAAGAGGAATGGAGAGAGGGAGAGGGAAGGGGAGAGAGAAAGAGGGAGAGAGGGAGGGAGAGATAGAGAAGGAAATACAAGGAGAACGAGAAAGGGAAAGAGAGGGAGAGGAGAAAGATAGGAAGAGGGTGAAAGTGAAAAGATGAAAAGCATCGAAGAAAATCGCAGCACCAAAATATGGGCAGAGAAAAACACGGGCAAATGGATAGGGAGGGGTGGGGTAGAGGAACAGGGGAGAAGAGCAGAGAAAAAACACAAATACATATAAATAAAGAGGCAGGGAAACAGAAGAGACAGTACAAGAAAATGAGAGAGAGAGAGATATATAAATAAATATATATATATAAAGGGGGATCAGTGGGAAAGAAAGAGATGGAGGGAGACCAGAAAGACGGAGCAAGACAGAGTGGTATATATTTATGAACTACATAGATGGGTAAAGAGGGAGAGATAGAGAAAAAAAAAGAAGAAAATAAATACAAGAAAGACAAAATAGAGAAAAGGTGAAGCACTTTTAAGATGCTACACATCTCAATCATGTCAATAATGTATTACGACAAATCAGTCATTCTTCTCATTATACGAGAAAAGTAGTAACTCCACTGACAGTGGAGTGGCAGGCCAGATATTTGATTGAATTTGAGAGACCATAGAGGCGAATAAAGAAACCACGGGAGCGAAAGATGACACAAGCAGCCAAAGAATTGATTCATATCATATTGATTAATTCGCAGAAAGCCTAGTTTTGTCGAACATCACACCCCGACTCGACGTATTAAAGTCGTGTAAGATTATAGAGGACATTATCGACGAACACAGAAGAGCGAGAGGAAAATTGTTCACGTTCGCGCGTGAAATAAATATGATTATGCTTCTGCGAGAAAGGGAAAATTCAAAGGCATTATTACACTATCGTGAACATACGTCATCGTACAGAGGTTTAATCACAAGTGCTGTACAAGTCCACCGTGACATGAGATATAAAGATTAATTAAAACCACTCACGCGTACTGTATAACTGGGCAGGAATCAGAATTAGCCTTTATACCACGTCAAAACGAAGCGTGGCAGTGGTATGAAATTCGATAAACATCTTTTTGATTCGTTCGCGACATATTGCCCACATTTTGTGTTTTAGCTTAAATTTTTTTGATACAGAGTCCTGAAAAGAAAGTAGTAGGAATAACTTTTTTTGATACAGAGCCTTGAGAAAAATTACAGATACATGAGCAAAAGGAAACAAACTTATTTTGCATTAATATTTGGCATGTGAAATGCATGTCAAATCCTCAAATTGACAGCGTTACGAAAGTTTAAAAGCGCTGTATTTCAATGCAAATTGGCAATTTTCCAATCATCGACACAGTTCCTAATAATGTACATTTCCCCCAGATACATGACTTAAACAAAAAATAGGAAAACAACAACAATAACAGCAACAAGTCATGAAAGTTATCCTCAACTTGATCTTGAGAATATACATTTGAGATTCATGTACTGCAAACGTTGATTTGGTAATACAAATGGCGCCAACGATAATGTTCTCGTGCTTTTCCCCCAAGATCAAATTTACTTTGTGAACATTTTTCCTCAGTACATTTGAGAATAATCAACTTCTTCAAAATATGAAGTAAAAATGAATCTGATGTATATATCCTTTATATATTCAAGTATATCTCTTTCACAGGGCCTCCGATTCGTCTTCAGACCACTTATATTATGAAGCATTATTATAATCACGTTCTCTTGTGATCATTCATGCCCGGATTTTTTCCTCAACTCTGATTTAATTCCCCCTTTTTTTGCTGGAGGCTTCATGCCTCTCTGCATTCTCACAATTTTCTTTTTGAAGTATTTCCCTTTATATTCTATCGATCTGGTTGTCAGTGTCCATTTGCGTTGGCTAGGTGGAGGAAGGATCAGCTGACGCTACTCGTTTCAAGGTCTATGAATAATGAATTTTTCATACAATGTAAGTACACAGAAGGATATAGATTTTTCCCAAATTCAGTTGTAAATCTAGTATTCTTTGAACACCGGGAAGCGGGGGGGGGGGGGGGGGGTGTGGATCACAAGGGCACGTATGTGTATAAGAGTAAAAACTGTTGGACGGGGGGGGGGGGGGCTGCACATTCTCTCTGTGTCCCCTTTGCTCACCCCCACCCCCTTCAACCCTAGCAACATCTCCTTTCTCGGTGATCTAATGTGTGAAATTGATTTCATTGGTGAATTCTATGAAATGTATTTACATGACTATTATTACCCGATAGGCCGATACCCAATAAATAATGAAGAAAAGTGATATACAATACTGGCAAACTGAAAATTGACTCGTAAATATATCGAGAGTCATCAAGCCTTGCTTTGTTAAAAAATGGTAAAAGATAAGCGAAGATTCGTACGTGTATGTGTAGTTCGTACATGTTGTACAACCCTAACCTCATTTGCTCAAGGGATAGGAAATAATACAAGAGAAATAAAAAGAATGGAATTAATTTCATGTCTTATTCTTTCTTTAGGACTTAATATCATTGTCAGTTGAATTAAGTGTAATTTGCTATAATTACGTAGCAGGCAAATTATCGAGAACTCCAACAAAACTTAATTACACAAAAAAGCAAGAAAGCAAGCAAGAAAGAGAGAAAGTCACGAACGAAATTAAAGGACGATTGCCAAAGTTTACCATCACCAATTGCGTTTTTATTTTTGCAATTAAGTTGTTTGTGATTCCTACCTTTCCGGAGACAACAATGCGATTGTCCTAAGTTGTTTTAATCATTCTTTTTAAATGTGAAAGGACCCCCCTCCATTCTAAATCTTGCATGCCAAATAATGAAATTATATTATTTTTAAGACAAAGTAATACTCTTTTCACTACGACACCAAAGCAATCTTTCCTCAGAAATACATCTTCAGTGCTTTTTCCTGTAATAACTACACTGTAGCTCTCTGCTTACTTACTAATTTTATTATCTACTACTCTACTTAGGTAAGTGTTTCTGATAATCTGCTCTATTCAGCTGAATAGGATCGATCCCAGGTGTCCTTGATTTTTCTGAAAGGAAACACATATTTTTTTTGGAATTGCCCTTAGGGCTTTCGGTTGCAAAAAGATTACCTGCTCGCCGCTTGAATCGGAATGACTCGACTCATCTCGATCATTTTCTTGACCCTTGGTTTATAAGCTCAATCAATATAAAGCCGCATTGGGGGATTTTGGCTTCACTCTCTACTGACCTGCATTGTTGTGTGAAAGATAGCAAAAAGAAATTAAAAGAAGAAGAAACAAAGAGACAAAACAAAACTAAAAACGCCGAGTAGACACACATGCTTTGTGATTAAATTTTGAGGTTAATATTCTATACAAATATGGACTACATCTTTTTTAGAAATACATCTTCAGTGCTTTTTCCTGTAATAACTACATTAGCTCTCTGCTTACTTACTAATTTTATCATCACTCCTTCAGTGGTGTTCATAACGGCCCTTCTATCACCCCTCGGCTTCGCCTCTGGGTGATAGAAGGGCCGGTATGAACACCACCTTAGGATTAATAATTTCCACCAGCATCCTCATGAGCAGCCAATATTTGTATACTATTTCCCTTGTCATTGCAACTTCGGATACAACAACACCAGGAAAGGATGTTAAAAATATGATATTTTTATAAATTGGGAATTGCACTCAATACTAACGTCTCAAGTGATTTACAGAAAGTTATACCCTGGTCATCAGAATCATCCACGCCACCAATGCGTGCACCATCTCCACACCCTGGGGAGTATTCAACATTCACTCACAATGGCTTTTGGAATTCTACCACGTCTCATTACTGTTTTTGTTGTACGTCGTAGTGAATACATTCTCAGACCGAAAAGAGACTTGTTTAATGCATGGAACTCGTGCAAATTAGACTCTCCCGCCATTCCCTGTTTCGTAATTTTCTACCAAGAATCTGGCGCGTGTCAAACGTTAACTCTCAATCGGGGATCATAAGCTGGAAAATCTAGGTTTGCCGTCATTTTAATCCATGCATTGAGCGATCATCTTCAAATAAGGGCAAAATGGCCTGTAATTTTGATCACGGTTATAGCTTTTCTGTTAAAAGGCTGTGGCAGATCTCAGTGGCGATGATTGAATGTAGTCATACGTTGGCGCCTGATTACAACAACCATGGCATCCTCGTGCTAAACCCTGACCTAGAGAATCTTAAAACGATTGATATCGCCGATGAGACAACTTTTTAGACATTTTATCACACTGAAGTCTCGTTTTTGCAACAACATTCAAAGGCATCGTTTAACAATGTTAAATCTGAGATGCACGGTCCTACGTGTTATCAGTGTCTGCGATATGGTGTAATATTGAAGCCCTAAAAAAAAAAAATCGCGCTTCAAAATGATCAAGAAATGCCTCAAAAAAGTAAAAATTTGGATGACCGGTTTTACCACACTCGTTTCCCCCAATAGACTGTAGTGTTATAAAAACCGTTTGGCAAACGGTATTCAAAATTGATAATCAGACAAGCGACCGGCTTGTAAAATTCATGGGGTTCCTGACTGACCTAAAGGTTTATAATTATTATTGCAGCATGAGCTAAATCCAAGATTTTGTTTCAGAATCTGAGACAAGTTACCGGATCCCTTTGAAGGAGTGTCGTGGGTTCTCATTGGGATTTTGACACCATCCGGCTATCAACCAGATAACGGGTGTTACTTATACATGTATCACGAGAGTGGACAATGATATTTTGTGAGAGACAGGCGTTACTTCATTGTTTGTAACGTGCGCATCCTCCACTCACTTCAAACGAACCGCCCTATACTATAGGAAAGGCATCATCATAAATTCAGATCCGAAAGATGAGAGTGCTTTCCGAGTCTCTTGCAGTATGCTCTTGGCGGGACACCAAGTTTCACTGCTGCTGCGTGCGAGTTTGTACACATAACTAGTAATTTACTTCTAATTTCACCAAGTCCGGTGTATGCAAACCAAATGCACATTGAAACACACAAGATTGTGTCTTCTACTTTATTTCAACATGCCCTTTACAGCCCCCCCCCACAAAAACACAATTTAGTATACCATTACGGTGGAAGTAAATTGGCAACTACGCCATACATATATTGCCCTTTGTTTACCGTAACATCGCTATGGTTTGGAACGCAATGGCAATCCGTTATTCTGCACAATCCAGTGTCCAACCTTCACATGATTTATACTTGCTACCATTGAGGTTAAATATGCTTTAAGTATAATTGGTAAACCCTTAAGTACCCAAGATTCGAGATGTTCCGACTCAAAAGATTAAAAAGTATTTCCCCTCAAGGAAGATGGTGATGAGGGTGATCATAAGAACGGCACCTCCCTCGAATATAAAAAGAAAGAAGATAAAAGGAAGAAAAACGGAAAAATAGAACATGAAAATAATTCAAGGCAAGATAGAATTAATTATTTAAAAGATAATGGGTAAGAAGGAAAAAAAAATTAAAAGGGAAATAGACGGAAATTGGAAGAAATTTAGAAGATGGATGAATGATAAGATAAGATATTCCATCCTCATCCGCTTATCGTTTCTCTTGACTTCATGCAACCATGCTCCTCGGTGCTCCATTGCAAATACCCATTAAATGATTAATCCCCACATAAATGATCCGCTCATGCCGAATCGTCACGAATACTTTTTCGACTTCACCGACAAACAACTTCCTGCACTCTCCGAGCGTCAAAGATCGTCATCACTGAAAATATGGGTTCGTTGACAACCAAAGACCTCCATGGATGACTCGAGATACTTTATTTGACAGCTTGTGGTGTATTAAGTGAGCTTTGATTTCATTTTTCTTTCCAACAATGCGCCATCAAACAGTCTGAATCACCATCTCACCAAACGGATTCATGCGTTTGCAGGAGTGCCCGGTTTCCAATCGTCCGATCGCAATTGCCCCTGAATACGAACTTTGCCCGATCCGCCTTGCCAAGTAGTCCTGATGTTTCTGTATTTCATCGAGTGGATACCGTTTCAAAATCCGAAGGTTTTTCATCTGATCTTCTTACCCTCGTCGTCTCCTGTGTTTCACGATTAACATGTCTGCCGGGACCCCATGTCGTATTATTCTACCGTAAGCAGCTTACGGTATGATCCTACCGCAATCCTCATGAATTAACCATAGAAAACTAAGATTATTGCCCTTTCTTTCTTTCTTTCTTTCTACAGCGCATATATACCAATCTCAATTTCGTTGCTGTTGCTTTCAGTGGCGAATCCAGGGGGTACAGGGACCCGTGCATCAACCCCCTTTATAAGAGGGGGAAGCCAGAAGAACACTGCTGGTGGCACCCCTCCTGCTTTTGTTTTTGCTTGTTTGTTCTTCTTGTTTTGGGGGAGCGGTTCGTTAAACAGAAAACAAATTTTAGTCAAAACGACACATCAATAACCCGATGACCTCTCGACCCCGACTCCTAGATCCGCCACTGGTTTGAACTCCCGTTCCCGAAGCGCCAGCTGTATCAGTAAGATGGCTCAATGAACTATCAAACCCCTATGGCTCATTTCCATCAACCGAAAATGACATATTTCACAAAAATAAAATCCGCTAGTTTTAGTTTATAGCTTCGTCAATATCATAAACAAACAGCAACCTTCGGGTCGCTTATGAACGCTGGATATAAGATAGGTGCATCATTAGATGGCGTATTATCTATATATGATGCTTGTGAATGTGACATAAGTTATGACCAACTACTAGTATGATGTAATCGTCAGCAAAAGATTAGAATTTTTTGGAAAAGCCACACCGCTTACAAAAAATGATTCATATGTTCTTATTTGTTGTGGCATACGGGATTTTTTACATTCTGTTTAAATAAATTTCGTTTGTCATGTACATATAATATTATTTATATAAATAAACCAGAATAAATAATTTCGTTATGTCTAAATCAATTATTATCATACTTGCATTGGTAATGAACAACATAATACATTTTGCGTTTGTAGGTAAACTCCTTAATGTACACTGTAGGATATGTTTTTCATTTATGCACTTTTTTTTCGAACTCTCGATATGCGGGTGTTTTGTTGGGGGGGGGGGGGGGGTGGAATTGGTGCAGTTAAATATTTGTGGTGATAAAACAGTGATACTTTTCACGTAATTAACAAAATGCAATGAGTGTTCTTATTCTTAGTATCATTCATATAAAAATTTATGAAAAACGTTTATGATGTCACGTGACAACTCCGACCTTCCATGACATGCTGTAGGTGTTTCCAAAAAAGCGCTCATCAGAATGGTAAGATGATTCCAACATCTGATCTGTGATATCATCTTTGAGATTTACATAATCCCTAGACACCTTAATCTGACAGCAGATTTCCTTCCTGCCCCCCACATACTGCTAAGTCATGGAGGGAATTTGAAATCGAAACCTGTTGTAATGTTTGGAGTATCATCTACGGGTATTCAAGCGACCTTTCTGATATCGCGCATCGTCAGGAGCAAGAATGTATAAATGTATATTGATATCAGTATTCTCTTATGCCCTGGATCATTGAAATACATTATGCATGCCTCGAGGATAGGATCAAATGAAAGCTCAGGATTTACATCTCCATAGACAGGGGAATACACCTGGATATTTGAGAGTAATGGTATTCCATTTAGGAGGTGTGGGACCAAGAACAGAGTCGGCAATTCGTTATTGGATTCCAAACTCGTGGAATTGATCCAAATCACCAACAGCGCACATTTCGAGGTAAAAAAAGGTCCCGACCTATTCTCATTTGAAAATAGAATTGTAGAACCTTGCTACAATGCCAAACGTAATTTTCAAACAAGAAAAACGTTTGCATCATGTACCTGCATGTAAGCAGTTGAGCGATATTCTAAAGGTTCTTTCTATCTGCCTATTCATTTGAATGAAAACCAAGCCCCTCAGAAAGGACTTAAAGTCGTCGGTTCCCTTGTTAGTAATTTGCAACAGTACATATTATTTTGAAGCAGTCAGGTAAATACAACCATCAAATTAAATCAAATCAATTACATTGTTAAAACCGAACAAAGATCATGGTAAAGCCCCTAGCACCCTAGAATAATTATAACTCTGCAACAAATACATTTAACGTATCTATGCTCATGAAAAAGAGAATGTAAGTTTACCGGGACAGAACGGGTTAAACAGGGCAGTTAAAAAACAATCGTTTGGTTTCGTCATCGTCGGATCCAGAGCAAAGAAAGAATGCCCTCCCTCACATCTTGATAACCCAGCAATTGACGTCAAATTGATCCACATAAACGGTGATTGAACATAGCTGTAGATCAAAGAGGCTTTAGCGGCTGGCGACACTCGGGCACACCAGAATCGGTCGCATTTGTTCACGTCACTCCTCCGTGATCCTTTGACAAATATACCACTACCGCTATAGTTTTGCACCGAGCCATATGGTCCCTATTTGAGGGAGGGACTAGAGGGGAAGGGGAAGAGGGCTCTCAATTTTGATAAGAAGAAAGGGTTTGATTTGAGGTGCGATATTATGCCGAATTTGTGTCAGCCCCTTCCGATCAAGTTTTGTGATTAGCTCGTTTAGTAGTTCTCCACATTCTTGTTACAACATGTCATATGATATCATATAAATGTCAACCCGGTGTCTTCTTTTAAAATTTTACCACCAACGCAAACTTGCACCCCAACGAAAGGCAAATCGCTTTCGTATCTGTCGTCAATTTACGTGATCAAAATGTAGTCAAACCATTTGAATTCATTTAAGGTATCCCATTTCAAGAAACAAATAATGCAGTTATGAAGTATTAATACAAGTTATAGTAATAAGAAAGAAATAGCTCTATAACAGTCAGTTTACTTTTGAATATGCAATTAAGTAAGTGACGAATAGTCATTTGTAATGACCTAGAATTTCTTCACTCTCCTTGTATTATGTACGACGAACATGATAAGAATACGAGCTCATAATTGTTAGTCCCAAATGCCCAATTACGTCGGCGCCTTTAGGTTGGACATTAAAATTAATTTTGTTTATGATAAATAGTAAAAACTATTCGCTCCATCGCTCCCATTCATATTAAAGGCTTTTCAGTGTATCTATAATTTCAAAATATTGAGTGGAAATAGTTTTAAACACATGAGAGAGAAAGGAAATAAAGGTCAAAGTCAAATGATTTGTGACGGATAATTGCTGATGAGGGTCATTAAAGATACCGCACGCCGCTCATGCATAATTATAAACAATTCGGCATCCCTCTTCTGGCGTCGCCTTCCTCATTAAACACCGCCGTAATTGTCTCGCTGTAAATTGCCAGGAAATGTCTCTTGAATGTTTGTAAACTGATTCTACACAGAGTCAAGTATAGACATCACAACATGTGCTCATCCGTCTAGCTTACTGGTCTAGACGAACATTGTCTGTCTCCAATTGCATATCATGTCTCTAAAAATGGAACATCTTTTCTTTTGTTTAATCGAAACGCGTCATTGATTATAAACATTTCTCAATGCCTGTCGCAAGGGTTTGAAACGGTAAACCTTAGGAAGTGTAATTCATTACATAGGATATATATACAACGTTTTGAGAAGTATATAAATATGGCTCAAGTAAAGAAGATTAGAGCAGAAGGTAATATATTTTATACGAGTGCAATTTTAAAACGAGTGTCTGCAGTTAACGAGGGAGGCGGTCGTCATAAAGCACAACGGATACGAAAAGTGTCCACCCAACCATGTCAACTTGCATGGGGGTATTCTTTCATGCAGTGCTTATGTTGAAGGTTTACAGCAAAACTTAAACAAGACAGAATGACAAAGAGAAAGGCAACGGCATCATAAAAAAAATGGTAAATTACAACAATATTTTCTGATCGAACGAACATTTCTTTCGAGAAAAACAAATAAAATGAAAGGTGACTCGGAATCTCAACAATTTCCAATTTTTTTGTTACAATACAAGCATTCCAACAGATCACTAAACTGTGAGCTGTTGTAAAGTTCTTTGACATGTTTAACCTTTTTTCTTTCTTTCCCGTCCCCTCAATAATAACATGATACAGAGGGCATATATACCTGGCTACGTATTTTGTTTTATTACTGGAGATCATGCGTGATTAAGATACTAACGACTGGGCGGTCTGCAAATTTGTTCCAATTATCATTATTAAACCACGATTGAAAGATGCATTACGATAATTCAGTTTCGGTTAGGATAAGCAATCTATGTCTTTCTCTCAACTCAAGATGGAGATAATTTACCGGGCCAGTAGAGATAAAAGTTACTTTACAACATCTTAGGAAGAGGAAATTCAGTATATCTCTTTGGATACTGATCCCTAAAATAGCGATTTTTCTGTAGCTGCTCGGTATAGATTAAATTTCACCACTAGGAGGCGTTATGCGATTTGCGGTATAGAAATATCTTATTATCATTATTATTTTCTCCAAAATCTGTGCCTCTCAAAGTATCTGACTCCTGAAATTCGGTAATTATACGGGGAGTCGTTTTCATCAATTATGTTTAGTACAACCAGATACCGGTTTCTTGGGAAAGCTTGGAATATTTTCCGTCTCGTTATTTGTATATCATTTTGTAATTTGTAATAAAGTTCAACTCCACATACTGAAGGTAATTTTAATGTTGAGTGTAATCAATCGTCGTTGATTTCTATTCGAAACGAAAAAATTAATCAAATTAAAATCGGTATAACACTTGTCATTACAGAATGTGCCAACATACTATAATGTTCTTTCTGACATTACCACATAATGTGTCGATACTCCCCCCCCCCTCCTTCGATAATTGAAATGTTTTTTTTAGCCCGAAACAGATCGCAAGAATGTCAGCATGTGATTGTTCTTGATTTGGGTAAGATTCCATGACAGATTAATGGCGGTATTGTTTGTGTCTTTCGCCCCATCTCCCCTCCCACACAATACTGATCACACACACAATACAGAGCACACGCGCACTTCAAAGAGCACACACATACACACACGCACACATTGCAGGGGCGCATGAACCTGACCGCGGCACGATGAAAGGGGTCGCGGAGAAAAGAGACGGAAATTGCGATACAAAAGAGATGCTTAAAGCGAGACGGAAGGGGAATGTAGAAGTAGGTTAACGGTGTGCAGAGAATGCAAGCTGGAGCCCTCAGTCCTCAGTACTCTCATCTTCTGGTCGGTTGACTGGTGGGCAGCAAGATGAAGTGATCGACGATCGCTATGAAATACGAGCTAATCTGATTCCAGCAATGAGGCATTTAGTCTATCAAGCTACATGCATGCATCGCAGATAAGGGCTTGAATTTGCTATAAACGAACGAATTGGTTGTTTATGCGTACCATTTGCCTTGATGCATAAGATATCACGAGATGATAATACGGAGGACATTTACTTAATTCACGTGTTATTGTCCAGAGCAAATTTTGTTTTATTGAATAAACGATGTGAATTAAGAATACAAGAAGCATATCACCGTGTATGACGTCATTTTGCATCTGTAGGCCTGTACAAGTGATTTTTCGAAGGAGCGATCTCTACTCAGCCTTAACAAGTATATGTTTTGTTTATGCTTTAATAGGCCTTCAACGGCTGATATGACTATTATAAACATGCTAGTTATTAAAACACATATATATATATATTTCCAAGTCAGTAGGCATTTAATTGCACCAAACAGAACTACAGGCCTACGTCATGATACAAAATATAGGCAACTCAAATAAATTTATCTTATACTAAAATGAAATCCCACAGGATTACCCTATTTTCTTCTAAATAATCAGATGTAATGAGGCGAACATTTTTTTAGCAATAACAAATTATATGGCTTCACTAAACATAACCTATTCGTTTATTTCATATAGTAACAATATTTTCCTCATAACGATATGATTTTCCTTCAGGGAGTGTAATTCGTTAGTTGCCTGCAAGAAGGCCTGAACTGCCATTGACAATGTAAAGGTGTTACGGCTTTCTTGCAGACAGTCGACAAATAGCGGGAAAGAGGAATGTTATACTCTTATGACATTGAAATACGCTGGAAATAAATATAATCATTGCTGCTCATTCATTTCTCTTTAGTTAAGTTGAGATGCTTATCCTTTGCATCATACATGAGGTATATTGACATTAGTAATTGTATGGGGTCTATTTCGCTTGGATTACCGTGCATACATAGATTAGTTTATTATCATACATAGCTACACATGATTAATTTAACTCACCGTACGAGCAAGCAACCGGTCACCAATACCGCATGAATACACACTGTGACTGTCAGATATGAAAATATTGACATTCAAATACAGGCTTGTATGCTATTACTTTCATTTGTATGTATAATGGAATCTATGCGATAGAGTTAATGCTATGAAGCAGAAGGTCATTATAATGTTATGATTGACAAATATGCTTGGCTTGTGCTATACAGGAGCACAATAATACAAATACATGACGGTGCATGATCAAATTACAAAAATCATTGGAATCGTGAGCCATATTATAAACCTCGACTGCCATGTAATCAATGTTATATATTTCCTTGTATTAAAATGCACATGACTGGATTTTAAAGGAATTTGCACGTATGCCTCTCGTTAACTATTGGGTATAGATCTTTGTTAGATGTGAACGCATTGGTAATTTTCCTTTTCCATCACGGTTGATATGGCTTTATCCTTTGTTGTTGCTGAGTAACAATATAAATTATATTTGCCCCGGCATTGAGTATGATTGCAATTAAATCGTGTTATCTACTATAATTTATCATTTGCTCATAGTCTCGTGTAACCATTATATTGACATATTCGCAGAACATGTATGGATTTCTCTTCAGCTCACGATTCCAACTAAATTAGATAGAAGACACGAGTGACTGCGCTTACATTTTCTTATTTTGGTCATGATTACAAAGAAACAATGAGAGTAACATTAAAAACAAGCAAGCACTAGGGATGACAGCATTTTCATGAATAGTATTTGTTATTTCTTGTGATGCACTCTTTTGTAACGCAACTCAGCAACATTCTTATTTTCTTTAATTAATTACAAAGCGATAACAAAGAAAAAATTATAGTAACAATGAAGCCGACAAGCACCAGGGATGAAAACATTATATGAATAGTATCTGTTATTTCTTGTAATGCAGTCGTTTGTAACGCATCTCAGCAACATTCTTTTTTCCCCAATTAATTACAAAATGTTTACAAAGAAACAATAAGTGTTACCATGAAATTAGCTAGCACCAGTGATGACAACATTTATGAATAGTTTTTGTTATTTCTTGTTGTACAGTCTTTTGTAACGCACCTCAGCAACATTCTTTTTCTCTTTAATTAATTACAGTTATTGATGATTCATATTAAATGAATTCGTCGTAATATAAAGCGTGGTGGTGTTATATCACTCTCTGACGTATACACAATGGTAATTAGCGGGACATTATCCACATGAATTGTAATTAACGCAAATTAATTGCAATTGTTTGGCGATAATGTAATTAAAACACAGTCTATGAATATTCCGATCTAGAACGAGCCTACAAATTTCATTTGCATGCCCAGACTAGACTTACGATTTTGTCTATGCAAGAAAGATCTAGAAGTGTTCACAGTGTTCTTTAATCAAATTAGGCCTACATGTTAATGGCATGGCTTACCTAATGCGTAAATATTATGTCACTAGTTGTATAATGCTGGGTAACTAGAGCGGCCTTGAAGCGGCCACATTTCGTTTTGACACCTAGCCTAGGCTTTTGCCTCTGCATATTAAACGGGTAAGTCTTGAGATCTTTAATGAAACAGCAGTGACGTCATGTTTAACTATAACCTTGTTAGTATAATGTCTTTAGTCGTAAGTATACCGTTATGTAACTAGAGGGCCTTGAAATACAATGTTAACCGTGCAGTAAAAACAACGGGTTGTAAAACAGCGTGGTTATGTAAAACCAGACACTTGCTACATACACACCTATATGTCACGCTCTAATTGGTCGAGTCGCTCCACGTGACGCGCTCCTTTCAACGTCGAATCCTTAACATTAACACCTCGAAAATCCCCGGAGAGGGTATGTAGAAGAATTGAGAAGTGAAAATCGATGGTTAGATAGCACGCTATCCGGGCCGCATGCATGATCTCTTTAATCGTATTGCCTTCATGAATCTAGACTACAGAGGCTGCTATAAATTCAATATGATGAATTAGACGGGACGCGACCCGACGCAGACGATCGATACGATAGTGTTACCGATCACTGAGCGGGAGGGCGAAATGGGACCACGAATGTTTAATGGACGATTTAACGATTCATGTTTGAGATTCATTGAAACGAATGCTGTGAATGAGAAACAACGTTGAATTACATGGATACCATTTGGGGATGTAGCCTCATCTAATAACTCATGAATGATATTTTGTAATATGGTTATAGATATCACAATTTCATATTGGAAACTCACTAAGGATCGATTTTTTTGTAATGGTTTTCAAAATGACAACAAAATGTAACAATCATATAATACCATGATTGTAACAACTTAGTTTAATTCTGTAAACTAATTACAACACATTTTGATTCTGTTTTACCTGTTAAAAGAAACTCATGAAAAAATGGGTCACAAAAGTATCCTTAAATAATTTAGTAAGCATGCACACGATAAGACTGGGAAGGGGAAGAGACAAAGTGCATGATCGTGACATGACAAGAAGATAGGTTAAAGGCATTGTTTAGCAATGTTAAATCTGAGATGCATGGCCCTGTGTTATTAGCCTCTGTGATATGGTGTAACATTAAAACCCTAAAAATTGCGCTTCAAAATGATCATGAAGTACCTCAAAAGAGAAAGGAAATCTTCGAGTGACCGGTTTTTACCATACTCGTTTTCCCCAATTGACTGTAGTGTTATAAAAACCGTTAGGAAAACGAAAAATGACATTTCGATTTCCATTCATAAATATCTTGATAATCAGATAGGCGATCGGCTTGTAAAAGTCATGGGATTCCTGACTGACCTACATGTTTATAATTATGATTGCAGCATGAGCTAAATCCAGGATTTTGTTTCAGAATCTGAGGCAATGTTACCGAGTCACTTTAAACCAAGGAATTCAATTCATGTCACCATCTTGATCATGCATCATCAGTCAGCACAGAATCTCAAATTGAGATAGGAACAAACACGGAATATTAAAAACCTTCACTCTTTTTTACACTTAATTTGATAGGGATTGGGATTGATTGAAGCTTTATACAGAGTTGAAGGGATGACATTTAACATTATAGACCTCACAAAACATGACTAATTCTTCTTTCGAGCCCAGTCTGCATGTATACATATAGGGTACGTCATCGTGACTGTGGATCACATGGTTCGCGAGTCGAGCCCCCCCCCCATATTGCATGACACCCTTTGACGAGACATGTATCTACATTTGACTCACTCTACCCATGTTAGGTAGATGGTTACCTTGTATAGGTACAATTGTTGTTGTATGCTTGAGCAACCTATCGTGGGTAGCTCAGGTAAACGATATGTGATTAAATGTCTCTCTGGGAGAACAGTATTAATACTGATGAGGCCACCTTGTAAAAAGAAAGAACATATAATTAGCAATAATATTCGGGTGTGATGCCTTAGCAAAAAGTAACATAGGGGCAGTTGAATGTGAATATTAAAATCAAAATGCAATATTGCCCAGATTGAGGTTACACCTGGTTGTTTTAAAAATCTAAATCGCAATCGTTTAGGAGGGAAGTAAAAGTCTTTTGAGAGTTTCTAGGATGTTTCTAGAACATCGTGCCAAACAGGACTGTCTTATCCCAAGGCGGAATTTCGGGATGCCAGGCACCGTTCAGAATATCAAATGAGAAGAAAAAACCCTTTGAATTTGTTTTTCCTCTCAAAGGCCCTTAAGCATTGCCCATTTTCGAGAACCATGCAAACTCATGTTGTATTTTTAAATTATAAAGGCATGTTTGATGGAATATGTATCACCGTTCGAGTAAGCTTCCATGCTTTCTCTAGAAAGGGGAGACTAATCTATTGTGCCTATGGCGTGTAGCTTTCCAACCATTTATTCCACGCAGCTATGTTCTAATAAAATGCAAATGTATGCTCCCTTTCGTTATATGTTCAACTGAAGAATTCGGAAGAAGGCATCATTTTTTTGTATCTTGGGAGCCGGAAGAAGTAGGGTCGGGGAAAAACATAAATGCATAGAACAATAAAAATGCTTTGCATGCGTTTAAGAGAGAGACAGAGAGAGAGACAGAGAGAGAAGGGGGAGGAGGAAGAGAGATATGAAGAGAGGAAGAGAAAGAGAGAGGGGGAGGGGAGGAGGAAGAGAGATATGAAGAGAGAGAGAGAAAGAGAGAGAGCCACAGAGAGAGAGAGAGAGAGATGGATGGAGAGAGAGATAGAGAGAGAGACAGAGAGAGAGAAGGGGCAGAAAAGCAGACATAGAGCAATACAGAGTGAGACTATAGAGATTGAACAATATAGGTAATAGAAGGAGATGAAAACGGAATATGAGAGAGAGAGAGAGAGAGAGAGAGAGAGAGGGAGAATACAAAGATAAATAAAGGGAATTCTCGCAAAGTAGAGGGAATGAGAGAAGAAGGAGAGAGAGACACACACAGAGAGGGTGCATGGGGGGGGGGGGATATGACGAACAAGATTGACAGAGGAAGAGTCGGAGATAGGAGGAAGAATTTTTGATGCTGTAATCAAATTGCCGAGCTCGGGAAAGTGAGGGGAGACTTTGGCGAATTAGATGGATCGTGATCAGAATCAAACAAGTTAATAGCCAGGATATATGTTCACCTTTTACTCGTCCCAAAAATAGACCGGGGTGAATGTGCGACAGGAATTGGATACGCAGACGTATTACAGCCACACAAATCCTCATCGCGTTCAAGTATTACGTCTGCCAAGTCGCGTTATAACTGGACTTAATCATTGCTCTGAGTCATATTCTAGGGGCCTAGGGTACCCCAATTATATTCGTTGTCCTTTATTTTGTCCTACGCAATCTATCATTTTCCCTACCCTCTTCCAGATAGTATTTAGTTTGTTCTGCTTGTGCGAATTATGCTCATCATGATTATCGACCCCCTCCCACATTGGCGTATCCAACACGTGATTTAACGATGGGTGGTGGATATTGTTTATTACCAGGGAAGGGGGGAGGGGGCAATGTAACTATCTGGAAAGTCTCGAGTGCCCTATGCAGGCTTCGTCTATTGCTGGAGACGCCACGCAGACACGCTATCCCACAGTACCACGCACACGCTTTCAACTACCATTATTATCAAACTATTTATAACGGTCGTATTCTTGAATGAATATGGACCAATATCAGAAGCACAAACGTGCTCCCAATTTTTGTTCTGGGTTAATACGCATTTGCACGTGTCCGGCATGGGCTCAATTACCTTTATGGCACAGATACAGTAATTAGGATGGAACTTGATATCGGTACAGGTGATGGCTACCCAGTTTTTATAACACGTGGCCTCTTTCTGAAAAAGTAGATCACGCGAATACTCTCAGCTATTCTGCTAATGAAGAAATATATAATGTTCCCCACTTGCCAATACTCATATGTTTTAACCATCCTGTACAAGTAAATACTGAAAATAATAGAGAAAGAAGGCCATATAAAATGGCGGATAATAAATGAATAGCACACTATGGCAAGTCGTTTGTTTGGGGCCAGAAGGGTAGCACCCCAAATACTTTAGTACAGAATGAATGCCCTTCTTGCTCTCAGCAGACGAAGTAATATTGAAACAGAAAGGAAGAAGGAGAGAGATAGAAAGGGGAGGGATGGGTGGACAGATAGTGAAAGCATTGGATGATAGATACATTAAGAAATGTATGAAGCAGACAGAGACTGACTAAAAGGGCCATACATAGAGAGAGAGAGAGAGAGAGAGAGATGAATGGACCTACATGATACCCGGCCCCCATCTTATCATGCCTTCACAGAAATGACCAAGTTTCTTAAACTCGCCAGAGGTACACAACAAATTTCATTTAAGTTAAAATCGTTGAATGGTAACCCAATACGATTCCAAACAGGCGACAATACGGTACCTCCGCCAGGCACCACCATGCATCTTCCCCCCTCTTTCGTCCAATCTCCGTTCGGACCTTTAAGCGCATCACCCTAGGGCGTAGCACCCATCTCCCTTGCCTCTCATCCTTTATTCAATTTTAACTTTCTTCGAGTGTGCATCTACGAGGTGGAAAAGGCAGAAAATGGGTGAAAAACATGTTTGTAAACTGAGTAATTGAAGGCACACTTGGGGCCTGAAAGGCTGTGTATCATCAAACCATCAAGATAGTTTTTTTTTACCACACCCCCTCGGGGTAACCTAGATATCTGTGAAACAAAGGACTCGTGTTCAAACTTTTATTTTACCTTCTGTAGAAATGTTAGTGTAGTCTTAAAAGCCAGAACATGATATCGAAATATTCAACACTTCAGTTGCTTTCTTCGTCTCTCTACACGGTCGCTCATTGTATTTGCCACAGGTGTATTTTCACACAAAAGAATTGACGGAAGAATCACTTTGTGCAATACAATGGTTTTTGCAACATTCCCTTTCCCGGTCTCGGTTAGCTCCATGACAACCTCTTTAAGACCGGCATATATTCATATTGCACTTGTAACAGTTGAATAATCTTGAAGCCTTTGGTATATTTATCCCATAATATACAATGAAGCATAGGGAGATGATTTTGGTGGCATTTTATGACAGTGAGACGTATAGCGGGGATGCAAATAAAAAGGCACTTCAACATGAAGTGTCTTATTTGAGCTTGAGGTGAACCAGCTTTTGTGGTTCAAGTACTATTCTTGCAACGCTCCAAAAGAGGTTTTTCTATGAAAGCTGAGCGAATTTGTTTGGAGTTAAAGAAATATACACAAACAAATGCAACCATTTCCTTAAGTATTAAGTGTAAATGCAGTTTTTCGCTAAGGCTGTGAAATTGTGTTAAGAAACATCGTTTAACTCATTGCTTACTGGAACCGGGTGGCCCCTGTATTAAGCCTATGGCAATGAATAAATTCAGTAGTCAACAGGTTAACAAAAAAAAAGCGCCATTTACCAAACTTTATTATCTATATTTTTAAGGGACACATTAAAAGGGGTTGATCTAGTCTGTACATTGGTGAAGATATAGTGACAATGAATAAACTACATAATAATTTTTGTTGTTGATCGTGCTGTAATATTTATTTCTACAAAGGTACCCCCTCCAAAAAAGAAAGAAAGAAAAGAAACCATTGATTGTATCGATTCTCAACTCAACTCGTTCATAGTACGTTCATTATAGAAATTGAAAAAGAATATTTCACCTATAAAGATATTCTCTACACGTAGAGTATACAAGATTTGTAAGGCGCCGAAGACACTTGAAATCAAATGCTCAAGGCGCAGTAGTGCAAAAGATGAAATCAAACTAGACATATAATACTTGTTTGGAACAAGTATAGGTGGGCTGGTCAACTAAAACTTGAGACAAAATAGAGCAAAAATAAGCGACATACTGCTTACAAATTCTTAAAAGACAATATCATGTAGATTCATAACGTGAACTAAATTCACCTTCTATAGGCATAACACGCAAATTATGAAGTTTTTGACATGAGGCCTTTAATCAAAATTTTCACTATGATGACGTCATCAAAATGAAAAATGGTTATTACCGCGCTTGTAGAGAATTGTCTTAGCTACAACATATCGAAATTTTGAAGAAAATTGATCAATATTTACAGAGATACAATCAATTTTACATAAATATGCTGACGTCATAATATGCAAATTCGTATTTTGAGTTCCAAGGCCATTGTGATGATGTCACGATACACTTAATGGCCAAATGAGACATGGAATCATATTTCCGACTCATACTCTATCTAAATATGAAAAAAAATTGAGGATCCCGGTGCATTCCAAAGAGCTATATCGGATTTTGTATAGGCATGTTTTTGCCCATATATGCTATGTATTTAAAGAGCTCGCGCGCACTGACATTTATCTTGAATTTACGCTCATCTTGTTAATAATGGTCATAAAGAGATAAACATGGAATCAAATTCCTTGAAAAAATATGAGAAATATCATGAAAGAAAAAAAAATGGCGATTCTATGTTTTTTAATGGTGTTACGCGCGAAAACGCGCGCGCATGCTCGTACGCGCGATTTTTTATAAAATGCTTAAAATGACCTGAAACGTATGCAAAATAAATTTGAGATGATTTTGAGCATTTTAAAATTTTGCGCGCGCATTGACGCGCGGACGTACGCGCATGCGCGCATATTTTGACCTGAATTTAACCGGACTGATATTGACCTTGATCATGATAAATATGAATGAGAAATACCTTTTGGTTATGAAGATATGATCATAATATGATTTTCAGAAAATTTCACAAAATGGCGCCTAGATGACGTCATCAGTCAAGGTCAAGGTTTAAAACCTTACCGTGTTTTCTCCATATGCCTATACATATGTGTGCCAAATTTCAAGTTATTTGATTTAGCCATTTTCAAGTTATTTTGCTAACAAAAAGTGGGTCGAAATAAGAAAAATAAATAATAAACTAGACATATAATACTTGTTTGGAACAAGTATAGGTGGGCTGATCAACTAACATTTGAGACAAAATAGAGCAAAACTAAGCGACATACTGCTTACAAATTCTTAAAAGACAATATCATGTAGATTCATAACGTGAACTAAATTCACCTTCTATAGGCATAACACGCAAATTATGAAGTTTTTGACATGAGGCCTTTAATCAAAATTTTCACTATGATGACGTCATCAAAATGAAAAATGGTTATTACTGCGCTTGTAGAGAATTGTCTTAGCTACAACATATCGAAATTTTGAAGAAAATTGATCAACATTTACAGAGATACAATCAATTTTACATAAATATGCTGACGTCATAATATGCAAATTCGTATTTTGAGTTCCAAGGCCATTGTGATGATGTCACGATACACTTAATGGCCAAATGAGACATGGAATCATATTTCCGACTCATACTCTATCTTAATATGAAAAAAAATTGAGGATCCCGGTGCATTCCAAAGAGCTATAACGGATTTTGTGTAGGCATGTTTTTGCCCATATATGCTATGTATTAAAATACCTCGCGCGCACTGACATTTATCTTGAATTTACGCTCATCTTGTTAATAATGGTCATAAAGAGATAAACATGGAATTAAATTCCTTGAAAAAATATGAGAAATATCATGAAAGAAAAAAAAATGGCGATTCTATGTTTTTTAGTGGTGTTACGCGCGAAAACGCGCGCGCATGCTCGTACGCGCGATTTTTTATAAAATGCTTAAAATGACCTGAAACGTATGCAAAATAAATTTGAGACGATTTTGAGCATTTAAAAATTTTGCGCGCGCATTGACGCGCGGACGTACGCGCACGCGCGCGTTTTTTGACCTGAAATTGACTGGACTGATATTGACCTTGATCATAATAAATATGAATGAGAAATACCTTTTGGTTATGAAGATATGATCATGAGTTTATTTTCAGAAAATTTCACAAAATGGCGCCTAGATGACGTCATCAGTCAAGGTCAAGGTTGAAAACCTTACTGTGTTTTCTCCATATGCCTATACATATATGTGCCAAATTTCAAGTTATTTGATTAAGCTTTTTCTAAGTTATCGTGCTAACAAAAAGTGGGTCGAAATAAGAAAAATAAATAAATAAATAAATAAAGGCGATTTTAACAAAAATATAAGGTGGTCTGTATTAGATACAGCCCACCTGATAAATAAATAATAAATAATAAAGGCGATTTTAACAAAAATATAAGGTGGTCTGTATTAGATACAGCCCACCTGATAAAAGTACTCATATAAAAATAGAACATGAGTAGCTATAGGATAGGACATAAAAAAGGAGGAAAACCAATGTTTAAAGGCCGAATCAAACAGTTTTCAGATCATAATATTTTGTATGGCCCTCACTTGTGTAGTATTAACAAGATACAAATCCATGGCAATCCTATTACATATATCATCGCGGCTAATTTCTTTCCGTTGATTCATTGAAGTGCAGCGTTGCGAATATAATGCAAGTAGAGCGTGTTCGTGCGGAGCCAGTAAATCAGGCAAGTCCAAGGGCCGGTCCCAGGGCAGTTACCCGCCATTAAGAGCCCCTGATGCGACCATCGCTTCCTGATTTCCCTACTGATATTGTTTCCTTTGCCGGGACAATATTGTATCTGTTTAGCATGTCAGGTTTTTCTTTTTTAATCGCTCGGCGCCGTACCCCACCCTCTTCAGATCGGTACACAAGGGATCAAAGCGAGGAAACAAGGTTGAGGGGAGAGATGTTGGCAAATTGTGATTCGCACGTGTATGTTATAAGGGGGAAAGGGAGGAGGAGGAGGAGGAGGAGGGAATAGAGGAGGAAATAGGGGAGGGGAGAAAGAGAGAGAGTTAAAGAGAGAGAGAGAGAGATAGAGAGAAATAGAGAGACGTGGGAGAGCGTTGGAGAGAGAGGAAGATAGAGATTTATGAGAAAAAGAGAGAGAGGGAGAGAGAGAAACGAGAGAGCGAGAGGGGATATGGGAGGAAATAGGAAATGACTAAAGAAATATTGCAAGGAGAGGAATAAGTGACACTGAATCCTGGCACTTTGGTGGGTATGGGGGGGGGGGGGGGGGGGTCGAAGTTCCAGTAAAATGGTATAATGTTCAGGTGTACTGAGATAATGAACCTGAGGGATGTTCCATGGGATGTCCATGACGACTCAGTGGTAAAGGCATGCATGTGATTGTATTTGCATAGTAACATCACCATCGTCATTCGATTATAAACAAGTAGAGATAACAAAATGGCGGACAGGGTTCCGAAAAGAGGGAATGCAAGATAAGGAGAAATGTTAATACAAGCTGAACGAAAAGAGGGAAGATGGAGGTAAAAGATGGATTTAGAATAGAAATGGATTGATTTAAAAGCCCGTCGACATTTCAAAATGCAACTGACCGCAGCCCTTTTACACGCAGGTAGGAGCGCTACAAAAACATCACATCTGACAGCCTTTCTTTTTAGGTCTGATGAAGTGTCGCTATCGTTTATTCCAATCTCAGTTAAAATCTCCAAAGAAATTAAACTGCATATGGATGAGGAATAAAAACACTCAAGAAAAGCCCAACCGCCATTTTATTTCTTTTCGGAGTGAAGCGGGTCGGATTCATTCCTTCCTAAAAATAGAAGATACATTAATCATACCGAAGAGGCACTTCCTTGATCATACTAATAAAAAAAAAAACCGTGGTCAGGTACGAGAATAAATGCTTTTCGATATTAGACTCGACAATCGAAATAATTCTCACTTTAGGTTTTAAAGGATGTTTGATTTCATATGCGCATATGGTCAATCTTTCGATGTCTTATGTGTCCTATACGGATGTCAACTGTTCGAAAACCACAAAAAGCGAGAGAACTTCACTACCTAATACCAGCCAAGTTGTTAATGAATTCATGATTCAAACATTTATTATTAACGTGATCGTCTACATAGTGCTTAGAGCTGCCATCTCTTACGTCATGAAATGTTTAAAGCAGTTTGGATAATGTGGGATTGTTGTAATATGCTCCTTGTTTCGAAGAAAAGTAAAGCAATATACAAAGTTTGCATCAAACCAAAGCCCACGATCCTGTCTAATCTGGTGCACGGCAGTATTGAACAAATTATCACAGCATTACGACAAGAAGAGTAAAACATACATTGATCTTTCATAGAAAAGAAAACCTGTTGGATTGTAACACTATTAATGTTGATAGTCTTGTATTTGTCACTTATTCCAATATTCTATAATTTAACAACAGTCAAATCGAACCTCCAATTATGTATTAGCAAATCCTTTGGATATGGCCATAGCATCAGACTGCCGGGTAAAAATAACAATTTTTTTAAATACCTCTAGCACTTGAAGAGGCTCGTCCACGACTTTGCAATTTCCATGATATCAGCGTCATAAAAATGCCCCTTTTTATGAGCGTAGGGCCTCTAGCATACGATAGCCGGTACTTAGGAGAAAGTCCTCAAAAGTGACCGATGATAAGAGTCTACTTCATCCCAAGGAAAAGGCCTTAAGCACATAATCTGGATGTGTATTATAGGCATAAGCTACTAACCATGAACCGAATTGGAAGTGACAGACGTGGAAATACTCAAGTGGTGTATTGCGCAAATATTATGTTAAAATCAAATACACTGTTTAAATTCCGACTGTTGTACGCGCGAACATTTAAATCGACATGGTGTTGGTTTAAAAAAAGAAAAATCATTAGATATTCCATTAATTTTCCATAAACAAAGTTAGATTTAGCCCGAAATTGATGTCGACATAGCGAGAAAATCATCATCAACATTTTCGTCACGTTTTTTAAAGAAGTCTTTAAAATGAGTGACTCTTATTTCTCGACGGCACTTGAATAGATTCTACATCTTATAGTTTACAATTATAATGAGAGAATAAGATAAAAGAAACGTCAGAAAATTCATCGAAAGATCGTGACATTTTTGAAAGAGAACATTCCATGACTAAACCATTATGATCATGCATTCACAATATTATGCTAAGTGGTTAGTTTCTCGTGTACGCAGTGGTTCCCTTTTAGAAGGCGATATGTTTAAAAGGGTAATCAATTCCAAGTAGAAAGATGAGATAAACAGAATGCCTAAAGTTTCATATTAGTCAGACGAATAATAAGAAAATTATGAATGTTTGAAATATGAGATTACTATTTTCTCAAATCTCAAATTGGCAATTTGGTCAGTGGATTGTGAAGTAGTCGTGGATGACTCTCCTGTTTGTCGTGTTAAAAATATCATTAACTTCATTTTTTTCTCCTAAGTGCCTCTTCCCTTGGGCACTACTCAAAATTATATTATGGATAGTTTATATTTATAGGTCCTCTAAAGATAAAAGACCCTCCAGAGTCATGCATAATTATTTTTGAAATTGCCATTTTAGTCACGTTGTGTGTGTTGGAGCAAATTGGAGAGTTGTCTCCCACTACATCACAGAGACAATACCGATTCCGCCAATTTGAAGGGCCCATACCTATAGTGATTACAAGTTTCAAAGATGTGTTGTCCGATTTCATTCGAACTTTCTCCAGTCTGCTTCTCTTACTTCTTTGCTTTCCTGTAGAGTAATTTACTATCAAGATTGGATTTCCCCTTAACAAAAAACAAAACAAATCTGTCCTCATCTGAAGTATACGTTTCTTCCTTATTTCAAGAAAATCAACTCCCAAACAGCTATATTCTAACAAATTTTTAAGTATACCCTGAGGGCTATTGAAACAAAATACAAGAGCAATTTTATTACTTAGCACCCTCCATGGTTTGATTGAAGGCGTGCCCTGGGGGAGACTTTGTTTGATGTATCGTTGATTTGAGAAATTAGGCATGGAGAGATTAAAACGAATATTGGTTGACACTTGAAATTCCGGTTGTGTAATCAAATCGTTTGCCCAAAGTGTCGTATTCAGAATAGGGAAAAGTCGGTGTGCTACCCTCCCCCTCCCATTTGAAGGAACAGAAATACAAATACATTGCAATCGATCTAAAGTATTTCAGGCTTTGAATACATGACCCCCCCCCCCCCACCCCCATCCCCGCCATCTGGATACGTCCTCTACTAGTTTAGGTGCTGCACGCCCAAGCTCCTTTTAATGATTAAAAACAATACGAGTCTTCTGACACGGCTGACCACAACCGACTCATTTTACTCAAGCGCTTGACGATTGCTCTCCTATTTTGTTTCTTATTTCAATTTGATTATTCATTCTACTCCTCTTGCGGCTGAAGTCAACATACTGTTCGTATTTCAGTGCTAGTTTGTTTCCTTTCACTCTCTTTTTTTCCCCTTTTTAACTGATTTCTAAGCCATAATTATTTTGCTTATTGTAATGTTTCCCTTTCATTTTCCTTCTTAACGCTCCTCTCCATCTGTATAAAGTTATCTCCCTCTCTCGTTAGTCTCGTTACTCGCACCCCTCTCTCTTTCTTTCTCTCTCTCTGTCTCTCTCTCTCTCTCCCCCCTCTCTCTCTCTCTCTCTCTCTCTCTCTATTTCCCTTTCTTTCACTCTCTCTCCCCCTCTCTCTCTCCCGCTCTCTCTCTCTACTTTTTTTGCCTAAATATGTACAATATAGATACATATTATGATGTAGATATACATACGCATGTTTCTATATCTCTCCAGTACTCCTGTCAAGCCTATATTACCTTTTTCTCTCTTTTTACTTCTAATCTCATGCACAACTTTATACTCATCTCATCTTCCCGGCTATAGTGATTCCAAAGACCAATTAAAACGCCATGTCTATTTCTTTTTTAATTTGTTTGTGACGACGCCCCTAGCGTCTGAAAGTAGCGCAGGATGCCATGACAACAAAGATGTGCTCCTGGAAATAAAAAGAGGAGAACAAAAATTCCAAAAGGAAGATTATAATTAAAGTGCCAATGCGTTACGCTGGTTACATTTCAAATGCATTCCATTGCTTTCATACAGTCATCTAACGGCTTATAGGAGAGTCAACTAAAGAGTCTGCGGATGATATATCCAGGGCAATTAAAGCCTCTGTCATTTAAACGATTATATTCTTACATTTTATCACCAGTAAATGGTTCACTTTCTTCTAGGTCAACTTGCAATATTAAACAGGAATAAATGAATATTTGTCGTCAAAATGAGGCAGTATGGAAATAACATGCGGAAATGGTTTAACACGGGTATTTCATTTCATCTTCCTTGTCAAAAAGTATAGGAAGAAAATATTGAAATAATTCATTGGTTTTTATATTCCTTGAATTTGATCTTCCTAGCTATACTCATGGAAAAGAAAGGGTAAATATTTCCTCTTATGAGTTTTTACATTTTTCAGTATTTACTTGCAGTTGCTATCTTGAAAGCTCCCTCTGGATGTATACTTCGTCACAGCCCCCAAATATTAAATGGTAATCTTAATCGTACTGGCATAACAATTATAATTACTGTTATTGGGGATTGGGGACATGACCTATACAGTATAATAGCCTCATGAATATTACACGTAACGTATAAGGGTATAATTGGGCGATTAAAATCTCATACAAAAAGGTTTTTTGAACTTGATACATCGTCTATGTGTATTGTATTTATAAGTGCACTTTATATAATCATTAACAATTCGTCCTGGTATACTGTAGATACATTTTTGAAAATAGTGACTGGTTTATTGACTTCCAAGTACAAAATAAAGCATATAATTCCGTTTAATTGACGATGGTATGTTTTCCTTATTAGCACAGCAAAGCAGGATGTGCTTTATTCAAAGATTCAATCAATTTTAGAGTTGATTCTTATATTGAATTTTAGTATGTCTTGATTGTATGAGAGTAAACGGAATATGAATTGCTAACAAATGAGATTATTAAACATCAATAAAATTAAGGTGAGAAACGCAAGGGTCGAGGAAATATAAATGCTTATACGAGACAAAAGTATACTTATGATTACATACACACACAACGAAGAGAAGAGAAGGGAGTTTCCTGTCTCAGCCCCTCATTTATTTCCTACTAAAAAGCACGTACCTTGTATATAGTACATCAACTGGTATTGTGCAACGTATCGTAAAAAAAGAAAAACAATACGCCGCTGAATGCTTTCCAATTTGGTTTTCCAAAAAAAGAGGATTTCTAAAAGGGGACCTTCGTCTTGGGGAAAGGTTACGAGGTGAAGGGTGTCTAGGCGAATAAAGTGTGTTCTGGTGATATGCTAGGGCCTCCCCTACATTTTATTGCCTAGTTGGGCTGCGCGCTGGGTTTGATTTTGGAAGTCATCCATTTTTATTACAGGTTCCCCGGCATTATAAGAGAGTAGATTCATTACTCACACGAACTTGCCTGACTGAGTTGCGGGGAAGATGAACGGGCCCAAGGGCTATCATCGATCGCTGTTTTCTTTCTTCTTCTCCTCTCTTTTCCCTTCTCACATCCCCCTTCTTCAATCTCTTTCTTTCTCAGCGGAATAACTAAAATACCTCTTCAGCAACGCATTCATTCCGCCATTTCCCTCCCGCTTGTTGTCTATGATGTAAAAGCTAATTGTAAATACATCTTCCACTCTTATATGCTTAATCGCGTCTTCATCACCATTTACAGTTTCTGATTGATAATGTGTCGGTGTATTTGAATGTCTCTTGAAAGCCATCTCATGTGTAGTATAGAAAAACATATAAAGCTTTCGTTCCATCAATATTATTGTGATGTCATGAGTACTTGCATTTTCACTGCATCATTGTTTCTAGCCCTGCGACATTTTGCAATTTTTCCTCTTCCAAGTGTTGTGGCTGGTTGAACAATCTGCTTCCATAATTTATCTAATTTTAAGTTTATCGCTTAGGGATATCCAGATCAAATTTACTCGCCCGAATCTTTCTCCCTATCTCTCTCTCACTATCACATTACCTCTTCTTTCTTGATTTGTTTATGTCTGTCTTTCATATCCACCTCACTGTCTACATCTCATCCCCTCACTGCGTATCTCTGTCGTCCTCTTTCTTTCACTTTCTCTCCTTCCTACCCACTCCCCCGATGCTTTATAACACCACAAGTTTCCTTTAATTCAGGTGATTTTATTGTTGTATTATACCCCAAACATCCGTTCTGTTGATGGTTTTTCCATAAATGTTAAGGTAGTGGTTCTTCAAAAAAAAAGTTGTTACGCATACATTCATGTCAAGATCGACGAGATCAACGACATGCCTTTCTTACGATTGGCTTTCGTAATAATCATCATCGGTTATCACAATCACCTTCACTTTGATCATGATCACCACCATGATCACCACAATGAAGATCATCATCAACATCCTCCTCCTCATCATCACCATCCCCATCACCATCACTATAATCATCATCATCATCATCAGCATCATCATCATCAATATCACAATCATCATCATCCTCATCATCACCATCAACATCGTCACCTTTATCATTTTCGTAATCATCATCCACGTCATCATCACCATCCCCATCATCACCATTCTCATCCGAATCATCATTATCTTAAGTATCATTATCACCATATTCATCACCATTTGCATCATGAAAGCCAGCAGAACGTTTTCGAGTAGTTTCATATCTAACGTAGATTCAGTTTCCCTGAATTCACAATTACAAACTGTCACTTACCAACTTTCATTAAATCTTGACGCTGTCCATAATGACTTTTCGTTAGTCAATTTAAAGCACTGGACGGTGTTCAAGGTGATTCTTAACATGGCTTGTAGATCTTTATCTAGTCTTTGTTTATTCACTATCCAGCGTTGAAGGGCCTGACACTAACCGTAGTAGGCTACTCCAGATGTTGCAAAAAGAAAGATTGGATAAGGGGGGGGGGGGGGGGGGTGGCAAAGAGGGAAAAGGAAAGAGATAGAGTAGGGGACAAGTTTAAGAGATTAAAACAAGAATCTTGACATAGAAAGAGGGAGAGGGGAAGAGACAGATAGAAGAGGAGGGAGGGAGAGAAAGGGATATCGAAAAGACAGAAAAGGGACCCCGGAGACAAAATGTAGCTGATCAAAATAGTCGACCCTTCCACCTGTTTCGCCTCGGGATAACCGCGGGCAAAATACTTCGACACCACGTATATAGCATCATCATCTATATACAAGTGGTCATACGGGTGACTACGTTGGCCTTGAAACCCGCCTTTCTCGCGGGCAGGTCATTATAACTCATTGACCATGATGAGTAGTCGAGCAGACAGGCTTCCAAAGCGGAACCCCCAAAGGGGTAATCAGGGCCCACCGGTCAGAGCGCTGATTGGCCCTTAGGGGGTGTTACGGGAAGGGCATGACCTCAATAACTGTTTAACTCCTAGACGAGGGGATACTATATTTAAATATAAGATAATGTCGGGTCAGGTTACACAGACAGCCTTATAATTATATATGCATGGATAAGCTCTTCACGCATTTAATCAATTATAAAGTCAGTTCTAATCTAGTCATATTTCTTATGTGTGTATTTAATATGCATAATACTATGTTGTTATCCTTCGTTCTACGTTTACGTTAACTCTTTATTATTTTGTGTTCTGTGAACCAGGAAAGAATCAATTAATATTTTTCATTTCAATAAGACAAATGATTAAAGTCACAATGAAAGATAACCATCTGAAAATAAGACGTAAGATACATTTTTTCTCCAATATTACTTTTATTGTGCAGAACCAAATGAAAATACAAAATAATCCCAGGTTTCATGTTTTAAAGAACAAAGTAAAGGACAGCATACAATGAAAAACATATAACCATTTACATCACATATACATAAGACGTAATAAAGAAAACAAATTTGAACAAAGTGAGGGTAATTTGGGTTGAAATAAATATTTCCCTCCTTTTAAATTTGTGTATTCTCATTAAATTGAGAAAACGATGATTTCTTTTACCCGGTAACATATAAGACAGGAAGTCGAGGATGTATTAAACGCACTTCAGTACAACAAAAGTTAGCGATCAATTGCACATTGAAAACGACCATTCTGATTGGTGAATGGCCAAATATTTCTTACAATATGTGCATACAACGATGATCTCCATTGGCTTTTGTCATTTTGCAAATGATAGGAAACGTTCGTGTTACGAGGTCCATGTAACCAAACACCATTTCCCTTTACTCGCGTGACCCGAAAGGATGTCGAGAAACAATGTGTTCTGTGTAGTTCGGGGAGTGTGAGATTTAATTTAATTTCTCTTACGGCTTGAACAGACAAGGGTAACCGGAAATCAATGACAATCAAATAACCGATCAACCGTTTTTTATTGGACGAATAAATGCTCGGGTAAAAGCATTTGAATAAATAGTTAGAGGCGACCCATCCTTCTCTCATCACGGAAGGGGGGGGTCTTGATATAGGTACAAAATATACCTGTATAAATATCTTGCGTCTGTCATCGGCACCCGCCATATGATGGGGGGGGGGGGGGGGGGGGTAACAGACTACACTTCCCACAAAATGCACCTGTATCTCTCCACTCCCAATCTTCTTCTGTCGCCCATCATCACCCCCATCTTTCCGTTGCCAGTGCCACCAGTACCCCCTTTTCCCGAATCTAGACCACCATTATTTATTATTAATCTATCAATCATTAGACAGACCGGTCTGGGCGTTCTTCCCCCTACTCCCCGGGGGACACGGGTGTCAGGGAGGCGAGGAAAGGACGGGAAAATACATCATCTTTTAATGGCATGAATATTCATAATGCCACCAGCCATCCCAACTCCTACCATGTTCCTGCCGCAACCCACATTGATGTCAGAATGAATGATCTTGTTCTTTTTCACTCTCTTTGAGAGTATCTTAAAACTTACAAAAGGAGAATACTTTTAAACTACTTATTCAAAATTCATTTCATTTCCTTCTGTGCACATATCCTAAATATTTGTTGACATGTTCACTTCGTCATGATTTATCTGTGTATTATGAACAACAGATGTTAAAATTGCTATGTACATTATGGTTCCTCGTGTAGAATTACATTGCCTCAGTATAAAAAAGAAAACCTTTGTTACATCTCTGTCTGACAGGCGTATATTTAAATAGCGGTTTACCTGGAAAGACCTAGAACGAGTATACATATAATAAAGGATGATGTTCGAACACGATTGCAACGGCTTTCGACAAATCAACCTAATAGGGATATTACAATAGAATTGTACTTCATCTTTTGGAATATACTGGCATTTGATTACAAAGAGGTGTTTATTCATATTGTGATCAGGATTTCGAAAGGATATACAATAATGTATAGAAATTGCCCCGGACATGATTTTTTTTAGAAAGTAGTATAGCGACCGTGTTTTGGATCAAAAATTGAATATTGATTATTGACAGAAGAATAATGAGTGAATTTGAAGAGTGAAATTTTGACGACCGCATAAACGAGTTAAAGCCCCACTACACTACTTATAGCTTCTTGCGCCCTCTATATAGCAAACAATGCCTAATCGGTTACTGTTGGTTCCCCAAGGTACCCTTTTTATGTTAATTGGGAGCTGATTTGATGAGATAACCACCTGTCAGTGACCATGCAGGGAGGTCTAATCCATCCTGGCCAAACCAATGCAGATAGGATTTAAAACAATTGTAATATTATTGTTTAATTTTTTTAATATTCTGTTCTTCTAACTTGCAGGTTTTCATATGGGATGGGCAGAGCAGCCCCCTTTGGAGGTAAAAAGCGGAGATACTTTTGAAGTGCATTACACGGTGACAGCCGATCAACATTTTTTTGACTGGGGTGTTAGAAACGACACTAAATATGCCATGGAAAATGGGCGTGTTTTCTCGAAATTCAAGTAAGTACTGAGAAATATCACCACATAGCAATTATTTATGTTATGCTCTTTGGGTTGAGTAGATATGGAAGTGTATTGTACAACGCGCACTTTCGTCCGGGAAATATTTAGTCAATTTTCAATTTTGTTAAGATGGCCAAAAACAAGAAATGATAGCAAGCATTCAAATAAATATATATAAACAGACGGGTTGACAGAGAGAGAGAGAGAGAGAGAGAGAGAGGTAGAGAGAGAGGGGGGGAGAGAGAGAGATAGAGAGAGAGAAGAAAGAAAGAGAAGAAGAGAGAGAGAGAGAGAGAGAGAGAGAGAGAGAAAAAAAAAAGAGAACGAGAGAGAAAAGTTGAGACAGGAACATGCACCCCTCCCCCTTGCGTAAAGGGACATTTTTATAAAAAAGAGGAAAAACGAGCTTTCGATGTTTAGTTGTCTACGTAAACGTTCACGCATCACGTAAGTGAAGTGGCACTTAACTCCAAAAATCAATTACACTCAGTCAAAGCTGGAGAGTGCATGCCCCCCGATTGGACATGCCAGCCAGGCGTTTTCTATTTTACACCTTTTTTGCCAGCTTCACTTGGCAATCTCCGACAAAAAAAGAAAAATCAATTATTTATTTTGAATTTGTTCGTCGTCACAGCATCTTGAAGCTTAAGGGAATGTAAAATTGGAGGAGGCAACGCAAATTCATTCCCGTTGTCATGGATTTATTTGAGTTATTTGAGGTGCTCGGAAATAGAATGATTCGTTTAGAATTCATTCCCCAGTGACAACGAATTTCGTTGATGTATATACAAGCTCTGTCGATATAAAATAATTATATCCCTGTTCTCATCGACCTTGCCATTGGAATATGAAAATGCGATTGTACGGTAATTAATTAAGGTTGCAATACGTGTAAATTGGCGCTCGATTTCATTCAAGAAGTACATTAAACGAGCAATATTTTTTCATTCGTCGTAACGCCTGAATGTAGTACTTCATACATGTAATAACATGCCAATAATATTCCTATAATATGCGAATTGCTTGTTTCGCAAGAGTAATCTAATCAAATGAACTTGATTTGATTCATGAAGTTCATGATGAGATTAACAGGTTTGTTTAAAGCCACTCTGTAACAAAATAATAGTCGAAATAACTCAATAAAATTGAGGAAAAGAATTGCCTTATTTTTATTAAGTAAATATTACCTACGGCATCTTAAGTAGAATTTACTTATTTTGCTGAATAAATTTTTACTCAGTTAAATCGAGTTACATTAACGTAAATAATTTAAGTATTGTAATCATTTTAGATAATTAAAAAAAAAAGCTATGATAGGATTACATATTGGACGATTTGGTACCCATCTAATCTAACAAGTAACATCCACTAATCATTCACTACTTCTATTTAAGATTAATCACTATTCACTAACACATACGCTTCAATTCGACACATATTGAAAGGCTCCAAATTTTATATATACTTGATCGTAGCATCTTAAAAGGAAAATTGGTTGACAATTTCCTGAAATATCAAGTTTTTATTTGTTTTGAACTGGGTAAGAATTAAAAATTGTCTTGTCTTTGCTAAGCCATGTTAAATGAATTAGTAAATGTTTTAAAGTCCTTAAATTTTCATTCAACCACAAAAAAGAATTGTTTTATTTAAAAAAGAGTTTAATTTGGTCTTAATGAATATTCATAAATTATGTAAATATTTCTATTACGCACTGCATCGGTCCTTACTTTAAAAAGATAAGAATAATCAACATAAATTGTTTGAGTAATACGTATAATTTCTGATTTTGAGTTAAAATTACTAAATTAATACAAGCTGAAATTACTTAAAGTTTTTATGTATTTGATTTTACTTAAATATTCCACGTATGTTCTACTAAATTGAAAGTTTGAGTTAGCAAGACTTAAATTTAGTGCGTAAGTGGCAAAACTAATGTTTTCAAGTGAATTCTACATGGAAAAAATACGTAAAAATTACCAATGAACAATTTTTTTTTACAGTGCATACAAATCTAATTTCACCGTTACCTTACTCGTAACTTACCGGGAATTAACAAAGGTTTTTCTTTTTTCAAAGCACCGTTTGGATGACATAACATCAAGACTGTGGTTGTTATCATGTCTCATTAACGGAATAAAAACATAAAACAGAGAGGCGGTGTGGCACAATCGGATTGTTGTCTAAGGGCGTGTTTATGCTCAACTTTTTCCGGCCAGAATCAGGCATCTGTTACGCGTTTAGTTTAAAACACGGTTGCGTCCTTTCTCACTTTTGTAGAATCACCGACAAACGGCGATCACGATCGCCGATCGTATACTCACAAAAGGTGCGTTTACAATTTGTAAACGCGTTTAAATGGGGTCAACGCACTGACCTCTAGTGGGTCTACGTAGCATGCACAGTGCAGGTTTGCGAATCCAGCTGCAAGACCAATTAGGGCCACCCAGCAAGAATTGCCTGGAGGAGCCAGAGAAGTGAGCATAAACAGTACACCGTGGAACTGCGATTACGATGAGCGTTTACGATGAGCGTTTCATATCGCTCATTCTGCCTTCAAAATTGAGCTTAAACGCACCCTAACACTCATGGCTTTTGTCATGCGAATTCGTTGTGTGTAAGCGCATCCCTCCCCTCAGTTATCGATGAAGGCTCGGGTTAAGGGGAAAACACTCCGTTCCTCGGACAGAATGTTAACTGAGGGCCCCCGGCCGTGTGTAGGAGAACCACACCATTTGCACGTTAGTACGCTACACTTCACGCAAATAGTAGGATGGGAACCTGGCCCTTCGTTTTGTGTGTGTCTGCTTACAAAACTGTTAATCTATATGCCGATCTTCGTGAAAGGCTGCATAGCCCTTTGAAGATTATCACGATAAGAAGAAGACTATATTTAACATGTACTGATCCGATCAGTTAGAATTGAAAAATGCATTCTGGAAACTGTAAAGGCATGGTAGGGAAGACTTACCTATACAGTGTGCATTCGTCTGCGTTTGGGCAGCACGACCAAATAAACAACGAGACCACTTCATAATCGAATTTGTCAACGCCATCGTGCTCGACGTCGCCAACAAGTACCCTTCGATGTTATTGGACCGCTGTCGATCTTATCCTCGATGGTATAGTCGATAAGTCTTGAATGTCAGCCGGTTTATTTTCGAAAGTTAAAAAGCACGACATGAAAATGCTTATGAATATTGGCATTTATAATGCGGCTTTAATATCATTATTAAGTTTCGAAAAATATGTCGAAGACTCGAAGTGAGTGTAAGAATGGCCCAAAATTAAACCAAACGATGATGGTGTGATTGTGTCCCAATGAACTTACGTAATCGTTACTCAAAGTGCTTTTAGTAAAACTTTTTTTATAGGGGAAAATGAATGACAGAATATTAAACAATTATTTAATTTAAACCCAATATCATTGATTGTAACATTATTATACCCCATTTAGAACTGGCGGATGGGTGATCTTAAAATAGAATTTGTTTATCAATACAGTGTACTTGATACTCAAAATCAATATGAATCCAACTGTCAACCATTTACAATCATTGGCGTGGATGGCAAAACAAAAATGGTAATATTATTGGCAAGTAAATGGCAATAATAATGGACGATCCAACTGAAAAGCTATGCTAATACTAATTACAACAATTGATAGATCATGTAGACACTAACTCCCTTTTCGAAGAAAAAGTAGTATGTTTGATTATAACATTAACATACTATATTGGAATATTATATTCGCCGTCATAACATAACCATTTTATACAATGAATATTCGGTAAAGATGATACATGGGATGTTATTTCATACACCCACTTTTGTAAGAAAAAACTTTAATTGAATGTTGTTTCTTTGCGACCCCGAAACCCGATCATTCATTTTGGAAACAGAATTTCTTATTCATGTCCCTAGGGCTGTGTTTGTGATAGTGTAACACAGTCGGGTCTGTATGTATAGCCTACACCGTGACCGAGGTCTGCGAGCAGTAGTTTGGATTGCCTGTTGGAGTCTCAAATAACAAAACAAATGTAGTTAGCTGCTCCCTAAGTGTTTTCAAATTGAATATTAAGCCACCCACTGAAATATAAGCAGCGAAGGGGTCCGCGCGCCTGCGCTATAGAGCTCTTTTGAAGTTCCGAAGCCCTCCAAAGAAATAAAGGGACGCAATGCCCATGACTCATATTACAGAAATGATTTAAGTTGGATTATCAAATCGGTACACATTTAGTATTCATGATGCAATTCAAATTCATGACTCAATTCTAGCAGAATGGTCTATTATGGTGTCAACAAACACATGGCGGAACATTGGTATGCTCGAAGGCTCTGAGCCGTCTGATTTTCCATGCCCCCGCCTTTTAAAAGATTTGTTTAAGGTCCCTGCTCCTTTTTTCCTTCAAATTGCTAATCCGATACTATATCATAATTTCTATTTCCATCTCCCTCTTTTGTTCTTTGTCCTCTTTTATGTTTTTGTTTTGACTCTTTGCTTTCGGCTCCTTCCTTCTAGTTAATTTTCTCGTACTTGTTCTTCTTTCTTCTTCGACATCTTGTTCTTTTCATTCTTGTTCATGTTCTCTTTTTTCTCCTCTTCTCTTTCTCCCACCCCACCTCCTTCTCTTTCTTCTTCTTCTTCTTCTTCTTCTTCTTCTTTTCTCGTTTTAATTCCATCCCTTACCCAACGAATAAATATTTGTTCAGATAACAGGTTTAAAACTTCTTCCAACACTGCAATGACCCGACCCTTATTTCCAATTCCCCGTCATTTTATATATGCCCTGCTTTGCACTTAGCCATACCTTTTCGACATGAATGTTCACGAGTCTAGATATCAGCAAGTACTTTCATATTTTGATCATCCTAAGCAATAGCAGCCATGCAGTTGTTCCTCCCATCTTTATCGTTTCTCCTTTTCCCAATAAAATGCATTTCCCTCCTAATTGGCAGCCATTCCCCACTTGTTAAGCATCTGTTAGTCTGAAGAAAATGAATCCATTTGTATCCCAGGTACATGCAACATTTGGTTTCGTCGTCCCTTGACGAAAGTGCAACCTGCGCGGGCGTGTCTGTGTCCTAATAGAGAACGGTTTCAAAAGCGAACAGCGAATGGTCTTTGTTCTGTTGAGTACAGTGCAGTACAATGGAGAGATGAAGCCCCGGTTAAACCTACCTGCAGCGATAAATATACTTATTATGAAGGGTACGCACAAACATCTTATTTTGAACACGTTATACTTATAGTAAAATATAAACGAGGTTAAATAATGATATCGTGCATATTCATATGCTTCGTAGCGCTTGTACAAATTAAGTGGATACTCCCCTGGAAACAAAATCGCCAAGTTTAGTGCACGTGTCGAAAGAAAATGTTGCTATTTTGATCTAATTATTTTCTGAGTGCTTTTTGTGAAAGCAATATGGGGTCAGTCGAAAGTTCTCAAAACCTATTTAAAGGTGTGATATTCAGTAAACTGATATATTAGTATTCCTAAAAATAACCTTGTAGAACAACACTGTCTTGATCAGAAGCTTAGAGAAAAAAAATGAATTTCGAAAGATAATATAATAATGGACAATTTAATTTAGTGGTCAGTTAAGGTCAAGAAGCGAAAAAAGAACCAGTATAAAACCATGTGACACTTGTAGCAAATTAAACGGGAGTTGTGCTCGATATTTTGATGTTTCGTCGATGATATAAGATGAGTTTTTTTGTGCAAATACCGAAAACGTTTCTCAACTTGGGAATACCATCCGTTTCTGTCTTCGCCGCAGGGCAGCGTTCTGCAATCTCACGAAGATTATTATTCTGTAGATATGCAACCAGGTACAGACAAAGTAGTATATGCATTCAAAATTTCCCCAAAATACATTCACGAAGACTTACGAAAAATTATTCTGAGGCAATTTGCAATCGCCTTGTTCACCTGCTATTGAAATCTGCGAACACTACAATGAGGTATTATTAAGTATAGTGACGTAATATGAACATGAATTTTAAAAGGGTTAACAATATGATATTGTTGAATTTGATTTCTTGAAAGTCTTCGCAATCGTGTTCAAAATTGATGTTGTTGCTTAATCAATTTCAAATTCAAATGATTGTATTTCTCACGCAAAACATAATACTATGAATAAGTATATTACTAAAGATATACAATGAAACGACAAATATAATAGAAATAGCACGAGAACTCAATACCTTTCCCCTCCGAATTCTACAAAAACACACAGCACTGTTTACATGTTGCTAGTTTTTCTTGTGGTTTATGATCAGCAAGAGCTACAGCGGCAACAACATGGTAACAACGACAACAGCCACAACCACTACGCGGCAACCCTCTTCTAGTGGATAAGGCCCTCAGTAATGGACATTTCTATATTCACGATATATACCGTTAGCGCGGATCTAGCCCCTGTTCATGGACTCATTTTCGTGATAAATTGCATATAGTGATGCGGTGACATGTAATGCATTCCTAATGAGAGATATCGGGCAAGTGTTATGCTATTAAATTGAAAGCATTTATAAGTTATACCTTGACTTGTGCCCCAGTCACAACACCCGAGCCGACACCAAGTCGATTGATGGCTCCTCCGTTCGCGGCTAATGCGATTTGCTGTTCGATCTCTGGTGTTGGCGTTGTCGGTGTGAGAGGGGTGTATGAGTGAACAAGGTCCGCCGCTAAGAGGGAACCACTTTGTACATCAAGTTATCTATTTGATTTCCACATGGACTTTGCAGAATATCCAACGTCAACTTGTTCAAGTAAAGTTTAATACTATGTAGCCAACTTTTTCCTTGTGTCGTTTTTTGTTGGCGGTTGGACGGGATCATGCACGAAGGGTATAAAATAACATTATTTCAGCTTTTTCATGATTCTAAATTTATATTATTTTTTCGAATGATGCATGTCAGTGGTCAAAAATAGCATATAGAGATTTATCGCAGGCGAAGGAGGAGGAACGGTGAGTTCCCCTGCCCCTATATTCCCGGGGTTTTTATACACTAATGTCCTTTGGCAAGACATTGATCTACATTTGCCACTCTCCACCCAGGTGTTAAATGGGTACCCGGTAGGATGCGAAAGTTATTGTGGTTTGATATTAGCAGGTGGCGCTTGTAAAATGGCGACTGGCTGGAATGCTCCTCAGGGAGTGGAGATTGTGCACACAGTGTGTGCGGGCAAGCACGGAATCCAATGACCGGGGTTATAGTATATCTGTAAAGCGCTTAGAGACATTTGTATTAAGCGCTATATAAGCGGAATATTATTATACATTTCTTTTTGGTATAATTTGAATTCTGTCTACAAAAATGTGTGATCAGATTAATTTCGTTCTCTCTGTCGGTACTCCCTAATGGAATTCACCTTCTTTAACCTGTCGCAAGCTGGTTATGATTTGGTATGCATGGAAGAAGTCAGTTATCTTATGAGCAACACTTATAACAGAAAAGAGTTGTGTCGGAGTGTTGTGGTTGACGAATACATTGGAGAAGTATGGGATCCGCCTCTGATGGGCGCTGCTCTTACTTGGTGAATGAACTGGGAATTTTTAAGGGCTACGACTAAAAGGGTAATTACGGAAGGGGGACTTTATCGTTTCCTTCTCCAGTCCCTTTTCGATCATAATTTTGATCAACTACTGAATAATTACATGTTCATTTTGATCCCTTATCGATTTAAACAGTTAATGACTTGTTTACCCCCGTGTGGATCGTTATTCTGACCGTACACAAATTTGGGAAACGGGAAATGCCCCAACCCTGTAACGTTAGCCCATCATAATCAGCTCGGCATTTTACCATAACATGAGTTGAGGAAATCTAGGAAAAGATCTTCGGCAAGGTTGAAGACATTTGACAGAGAAAAGGATGGGGACATGATTATTAGCTATGGGACGACATTTCTCGCGACATATGCAAAGACGTCATGATATCACACTCATAGTGTCAATATTGGAAATTCGTGTCCGGCCGTGACTTTCCCGCACCCCTTTATTAGATTTGGCACCTCTAGGAATTATCCCTATGAACTAACTTGACGCTTTCTTCTTCTTGTTCAGCTATTAAAACCAGCTCCTCCTATTGATATGCTGAGTGATTTACATCCACCTTCTTTCTTTTTTTCCCCCAAACTTGTTTTCCCTTTCACTTTCTCATTTTGACTTATTGATTTTGACTCGCACGCCTCCCTAGACGGGCACACTGCAACGTAGGCAATATTAATCAAATATGACGTTTTCCGTACGTTAGACGAATCATTCCCATTTATGTGATTCTCCCCGTTTACAAAATATTTAGTCTGTCTGTCTGTCTGTCTGTCTGTCTCTCTTCCTCCCCATCTCTCTCTCTCTTTCTTCCATATTTATTTATTTATTTACTTATTAATTAATTAGTTAATTTTATCTGATTCTATTGTTGTCATTTTTTTTTTAGTGTGGGGGGGGGGATGCTAAAATTTCTTCAAGCCCTTCATTTTTGCAAGGCACATGTTGTAGAAAATTAATGCAAAAAGCTCTAAGTCCCCTCGCCTCAAAAGCCCCCTCCCCCCACAAACACAAAAATGTTCTTCCATTTTTCTTAATATCTTTGTTCAATGGTCCTCATGCATAAGTAAGCTGAAGTAGAATTATTTTACGAACTGTAAAATGATGACTCCAAATCTTCTGAGTGTGATTGAATTATTTCTAAGACGAATCACATCGGAGGCTCAGAAATGGTCATGGAATGCGATAAAGACGACCAACCTGGTAATTTGATAGTATTATTATCATTACGGATGTACTTATCAATCCAGTTGTTGGTGCATTCTTTTACTCTTTATTTGTATTTTCCCTGTCAATTTGAGGCCATTCGACCCTACCTAGTGCAAATTTTACAATTTAATTTTCATTTACTGTCAATCCCTCTCTGTACAGAGCTCAAATCTAATCCCATCTAATTCCACCGAGAGTGTTTAATACCTTTCTCACCTTTACAGGTTCAGGAGTTAATAGTATTACTAATTTTTTCTTTTTACTATCATTCAATTTTGGAATTTAGAAGGTATGAATGAAAAAAAGGGCAAAGGACGTTTTGGCACGGCTCCCAGAATTTCCCACAGTTCAATTATGAGTTATGTTCACTCAATTATGGTCGTCCTTTTAGTGAATAATATTTGATTCAGATACGTTTTAGTCGCTGCCTTCGTTCCAACTGTTTATAATAATAATATTCCGCTTTTATAGCGCCCAATACATCGATACAACGATGTGCCTAAGCGCTTTACAAATATATAATTACCCCGGTCATCGAATTCAGGCCTATATACCCGAACACAATGTCTGCACATTCTCCACTCCCTTGGGCGCATTCCGGCCAGTAGCCATTTCACATGCATCGTAGAGATACTATACGTTTTAAGCTTATTGTTTCAAACGTATAGCCTACCAGTAGACATACATCATGGAACAGACCAAGTATCCTATGTTCTTGATCGGGAGCTCAAATTAAACCTGGGTAAAATTAGTCCATTATTTTATGAAGTGGCAATCTCTTTATTTCATAAAAATAGCTGTAATTTGGTAAATGAATGTATTTATAATGAATCTAGTCAAGGAGTGATAATAAAAATATGTTGATGGTAAAAAGATTTTTCTATAAATAGCAAAATTGTGGTAATGTCTACATGTTGACGTACCTTAGGTTAAATCTGTGATAAATATATAGGCCACTTAAAGCCCCTCTGCACTAGTTTCACCAGGAGGGATTAGACTTCCCTGCATGGTCACTGATAGATGGTTATCTCATCAAACCAGCTCTCAATTAACATAATAAAAAGGGGACTATGTGGGACCAGTAGTCACCGATTAGGCATGGTTTTCTATATAGAGGGCGCAAGTAGCTATAAGTAGGGCAACGGGCCACTTAAGAATACAGACCATCCTGAATGGCAAAACATCCTTTCATAGTGAAAATGAGAAATGATGGTGAACTTTTTCTGCTAATTTATTACATTAAATTTAGTCACGAATTATTATAATTTGTTTACGCATGAACATGTCAACACTTTGGAATCTATAAAAGCAGTGGACCACGTTTAACTACAGAAAGTCGGGGTTCAAAACCTGGTCTAAAGTTCGGCTACTCAAGTAGACCATCCTAAGTGGTACCTAACATCCTTTCACGGTGTAATATAAACCCTACTAAGATTTAACAAAAAAAACTAGTCTGTCGAACTCTAATCTTTGGCAGGCGTAACGCGAGTGTGCACGAATCGATTGCAACCAGGCTCAGTTTTCAAATTAACGTAATTTTCATTTCTGTAATCATCCACCAGGGGCTCTAAGGTTCCCCATCTAAGTAAGCACCGACAAAAAATGTATCTTCCCTTCGAAGAAACCGGAGACAACAGGTAGCTACGGTGGAGATACTTCTGTCAAAACAAGAGATTAACTTTCGGTGTGGAGGAAAGAATAGCTGGAGCATTAAAAGCACACTGACAGAGACCGAGAGGCAGATGAAAAGTACAGCTGCCCCCGAGTAGCCTTGTACCAGCATTGTGACGAAACAAAAGGGCAATTCCACATATAAGTAGTATTTTATAGAAACGGAATTACATGTACATACCTTTTCTTTGTGTTGCATTTTCATGGCGTGCGTTGACTAGTGTGATGTTACAACCATGGCAACTGATTACAGTAACCATTGATGAATTGGGTGATATAATCACGATCACACAAATTAAAAATGCCTCAAATTGAACATGAAACTTTGAAAGAATCAACATTAAAAGAAAATGAGTTAAAATCAAATTCCAATGAAGAAAAGAAAGAAGACGATAAAGAGATGTTGAATACTATGATTAAAGCAGAGAAGGAAAAAGGAGACGAAAAAGAAGAAGTAGAAGAAAAACGAGAAGAAGGAGAAGCACGAAGCAAGGAAAAGGGGAAGAAGTAGACAAAAAGGTAAGAAAAACTAATGTAACACCTTGCTACAAAGATCACCCCCTCATTTGAAACAGAATAAAGGCGCAACAAGTTTCTAGTGATATATGCACAAGTCAACAAATCTGTCGTCATAGCAACCATGGACAGTAAAGTCCGACATCCCACGAGCTCTCTCGCATGTACGAGTCTTGTCTAAATGAATATCGGTTTACGGTCGTCGAACACACACCCTCTTTCGCCCCCATCGTCACCTGCCGATCTCCACAGCAATCTTTTTTCCTATATTGAATAGCTTGCTTTATGGCTTTACAAATTCTAACCTTCGAAAAGAAAATATACACAGCTGAAATCACCGCCAGTCCCAGTTATAGAGATTTTCTCCCCGGCCTTCCCATTCTCCTTCTCTCTCTCTCTCTCTCTCTCTCTCTCTCATCTCTCCCATCTCTTTCCTATTCTACCTCTTTAAATCTTTCCGTATACGTGTGCCCTAAATGTGAAAGTGTCATTTTTTCTCAAGTCATGGGCATGTGACAGTATCAGAATATCTGTCTTATCTATCCATTCTCTCCCCTTCTCTGTGTATACCTTTCCCTCCCTCTTGAATTGTTATCAGATTATACGTTCACAATACGGTACATATACATATTAAGTGAATTTCCGATATAAAAATAACCCTAACATTGTTGAATTTGGTTTCGTAAATTGTATTACGTATTACTTAGGTACACATTCGATTAAATTACCAATGTGGCGTTTCCTTTTTAAAATTGTGTTCATTCCTTCTGAAAATACAATACATTTTTTGTATAGATTACCGTCAACAATGTACCATAAAAAGAGAGAAGGGTTTATTCATTAAACAAAATCAATTTGAGAAAGACACATGACCTACGTTAGATCTCATTAATTTCTATATTTTTAGCCCCTAAGGTCCGCCCCCTGCAAACACCCTTTCATAACCATTCATATGTCAGCATTCCGGGGCTCATGAGTTGTGTAAACATAACATAAAATATATTTCTTTGTACTCAGAAGTTCAGAAACAGAGATTTAATAAATACGACAATTTCTCCCCACACAGGCAGTTTTTCAAGCACCCTTATGTGTTTAAGGCGAACCCAAGGGCCATGCCTTGAGATTTTATTATTGATTATGATTATTCATCGCTGTGCCTTTATCAAATGCATCGTAAATTTAATTTCGAAAACGCAATGACCTTGACCTAGGCTGCTCAAGATTATTAACGCCCATGAAGTGAATACACATCTAATTTTGTTTATACTTAAAAAAAGTGTTTTGGCGGGAGGGTGAAAGGTAGGGCATGTTTTTCGGGAAGTCGACATAAGTTGTCTTTCACAGTACGACTTCTGCTGCGCAATCCGTTGTCATTTTTTTAAACGGCGCAGTTTGATTTAATTAAAAAAATACATCTGTATTTGTACCCCATAACCATCGGGATATTTTCGTGACCATTATGCGGCACATTCCATGTTAATGTATTCAGTTTATGGTGTGCATGTTTAATGGTGCATTTCCAGGGCGCCGTAGAAGACCAAGTTTTGAAGAATAATTCTATAAATAATTCTTAAATTACTACTGACATGATGCTATTAGGAGAATGTTGGAGTATACTTTACACGTTGTTTGTAACGCTTTCGTCATGATAGTAGACTTACATTATTGTACAAAGTGGGCACGAGAGAGGGAGAGAGAGAGAGAGAGAGAGAGAGAGAGAGAGTGTGTGTGTGTGTGTGTGTGTGTGTGTGTGTGGAAGTGTGAGAGAGAGAGAGAGAGAGATAATGTGCTGAGGCTGAGAGAGAGGGGGGGGGGGAGGGGGAGTGAATGATGTGCAGCGCATCAAACTGTCGAGTAAAAAAAGGTCCATTAAACCATGAACCTATGATTAAACCATCACTGCATCATCGTTACATCACATTCCTTCTCTCCTTGCCCTCCTGTAAAGAAAGCGACCCTCCTATATTCTGAGCAGTCGTCGGCACTTGTTTCTTATCTGATCGCATTTCGTTTAGTTACTCTGGGTGTTATTTCAGCAGTGTTGCCTCGAGACTCGGTATGGCTTTTCCCTTTCCCCTTTTAAATCTCAGTACTTATAGCCGCGTTAAAAAGAAATCTGATAGATCTTTTTGTCTATGTCTTTGTTAGAACGAATATAGGTCTTGCACTTTTTAGAGAAGAGTTTAACATTTCCAGTTGACTTTGTCGAAGTCACATTCGCCATTTGGAGCCTGTATTGTGACAGTTGACTCTAATGTTCGCTTAAATCTTGATACAGGCAGAGTCATCGTGATTCTTATTACAAGGAACTGAAACGTAGAAAGTGGGTATCATCATCAGGGTCATAAGAAACTTACGTATATATGATATCATTTGGAAATATTACTATCTCTCTTTCTTCTTCTTCTTCTTCATTTTTCTGTTTTACTACTCATTCCGTGGAATGTTTGGGCAATATGCAGACGCTTTAATATTAAGTTACATAAAGCCCTTTATCGAATATTATGAAGACCTTCATACTCGCTAAACAACCCCTTTTTTCAGTTTAACCAACAAAAATCGTAGTTCTCTTTACGACGACCATTTGAAATTTGCATCGCAACATTTTTTTTAACGCAAAATTCTCGAAATTGCATGTATATGTCCGTGAGTATAAATCGTTAATATAAACCGTTTATAAAAAAACGTTTTTGTTGGCTTGACGTTCAACGCGTGATTTCTTCTCATGAATAATTCGCTTGATGTGTAGGTATACTCAGATATTACAGTTTAAAAAAATTCGGAATAAAGAATGATAATGGAAACAACAGTTGGTATATTGAAGGATTCCCGTTATATTCGTTTCATGATGCAGTACTCTGCAAAGTATAGCAATGTGCATGGTGAAATTACAGAGTAATTTATTTAATGGAAATACTTAGCCATCGGGGAACAATTATTGGACTGTTGCATTAGGAATATACGACCAAATGACTCTCGCAATCTTTCATTTGCTTAGAGCAACGATTGTAACCACGTTGGATTTCTCTTCTCTGTTTTTCTGATTCGCCAATTAGGAGTATTTTTATGGTCATAAGATGCACCGTGCAGCTGAACATAATGTCAGTGAACCAGCCAAATTTGTTTAAATAAGGAAATAGACATATTGCAAGCCCTCGAGTTGGATGCATTTGAATGCCATTTTGACTATGATATGAACATGATATTGTACTCTACGTCTATTCGATATTCGCATGGGAGACTACGCATTAATGCATAATGCTTGTAGGCTTAGCCAAATGTCACTCCGATTCCACTCGTTAATGGTGGTTTAAGGGGAGAAACACAGCCACACCGACCATGCCCCTTTAAAACAAGATATGGGATTTGTTTTGTGTCCCCTTTTAAATTTTAGACAGAAAAGGTAAACGTATTAAAGTGCCTCTGTTTTCCATCGTCACTCAAAACATACTTGGATTAGAAACATTATTTTGCATGCACAGCGAAAGCGTGTAAAATAGGCTAAAAGTAACGAATAGTTGAATGTAGCCCCTTATTTGTTAACCTGTTGACAACTGGATTCTCACATTCACAAAGGCTTATTGCAGGAGTCACCATGTTCCAGAAATGGATTAATCATCAATATATTTACATATCTCATTATCATGCTTAATGTGCCTTCTTTGTAGTACTAATCAGGAGGGATGTGTTAATATAATTATGCGCGTCGATCTCGCGCGTGCCGTTTAGACCTATATCACCACAGAATCGCTTGGATATATGGATCACAGGAAACAGTATATTTGTGACCCTATTTGTCGGAAAAGCCACTTTTACAACGTTGCACGGATCCATATCGTTGCACTTGACTAGCTACAGTACGCTTGTATCATTATGGTGAAATTACAAGCAAACCATCTGCCCTTAAGAACCAAGAGCCCTTCTCGTTCGCGCACCCAATCCCTGTACGATGATACCCCCTCATAAGTACGCAACACGCTGGTACCCACTTAAGGAGTGAGTAAGGAGAGAGTGCATGTAGATTCGTACTTAACCCGGGAAAACAGCGAACCTTCTCAGCTTCGCATCATATCGGCGAACGGAAGCGGGCGCCCGGAGCGGCGGGTCATGTGAAAAGGAAAAGTGATCCAGTATCCATTAGTATGTCACGCGAATGTTTCATATTGGGATAAGCAGTCACCGCGGGGTTGAGCGGCATAAAGAAACACGCGGAGTTGACGCGTCTGACAGAGCAAATGGCCATTCATGTATTATTATGTGCCATTTGTATGGAAGTTTAATGTATCCAGACCGATCTGTTGCATACACTAAGATTAAAAAAAAGTTGCACCCTTAAAGGTACACAGTCATGTGCAACTTGGTCAAAATCAAACTAACTATCTTTTGATATTGAACCTCACAGTTGCAAATAATTATATGATTCATTACACAACATTCAAAGCTTGTTGTAGAAAGCGGATTTCTGATTTTGTTGATACATAGATAAATAAGATGTACGAATGTGAAGAACACATTTTCATCAAATCCTTGTCTTTTGCACACACTGCACACAGACAACATTGACGGACGGCGCACACTGTACAATCCAAAATGCCTCTCTCCAAGTTGTAAACAGGGAAACGTTGTAAATCCTGCTCGAAATTGAATACCACGGTGCATTAAATCAAACTCAAATCATGTCTCCCCGCTTCAGAAAATATTCCAACAGACATTTACCAATCAGCCGTTATTACGCATGGTTGATGTTGGTCGGTTGTTGCCCTTCACCCTTTCTGCATGCCTAGCTAGTCCGGCTTATTATAGTCATGTCAGTGACACATTAACAATATCGTTGCCCCTTCGTTCCCCTCCCCGATAAATCCTAGTGATCTCTGTGATGCATACATTAAACATGACACTTTGATCTGTTTTTAGAAGCTGGGGACAGACGCACGAGTAAAGAAAATAATTAAAAATATATTTTAGTGTGTATTGAAACATATTTTGTGTAGAATCGGATTAGCTCTTTTTCTTTTACAACGACAACTTTATATTAAACACGTTACGAAGATTTTTTAACAGAAATGTCTAGTACATATATTACTGCATCGTAAATTAATTATCATCACGTTCGTGACATTGTGTCATGCTATACATTGATACCTTGGTATAGAAATGCATACATTTGAAAAGTAACTTGACACTTCAAAATGAAAATCAACTTAAATAGACAGCTACTCTATAAGAAAGCAGAAAAATCATCAAAGATGCTTGGCGAAAATTTGGATGAAATCGAACAAAATACAAAAAAGTTGCGATTTTTAAAATTTGTATTCACTATACGCATTCGCGGCATGAGCACTCCAAATTAGCTGAATCGGTAATGTCACTGTGACATAGTACCGGGCAGTTCTCCATTGACTTAAATGTAATCCTGTTCCCAATGTATGAGGACTGACTTTCCTTTTTAGAGGACCTATATTAATGTGATATCCATACTATATATCATACAACCCCAAAGGAAAATATTATAAATTGATTATTTATAATTTTGTACACGACAATATGATGTCACAATCCTTGACCAAATTGCCCTTTTGAAATTTACAAAGCTCAATAGTATCGGTCAGATTTATTTCTAAGTTTCACATTTCTGTTTTTCTTATCTTTCTGCTTTCACACAAAGTCATGCAAGTTAACTTATTAATTTTATTTATTAGCCTTAACAAGCAAATTTCACAATGCGGATCCTAAAACCTTGCACAGCAAGTTAAATGACCCCACGATAAAAATATAAACAAATGTTTAAAAAAAATGTTTTGTAATAGATGGATTACCCCCATTATTCCACTCGATTAGTGAGCTGCTGTATGGAAGCCATCGATAACATCAATACCCGACCACGGGTTCGTTATCTGTCGTTGTATTGCCTATTATGTCTTTGCCAGGCACACGCAGATAAGAAGATTTAAGGGATATGGATTAGTAGGCTAAGTGATTCAATTTTAAATAGAAAAAATTAGCACAGATAAAACAAGAGAACGAGAGATAAGGAGACCGTGGAAATGGAGATCAATGAGATTTTAAGCTAGATAATAACTGAGCCCAACAGGACTAATTTATTTTGATCACTTCTGCATCATTACTTCTAAAGAAAATAGGTAGATAAAGTACTTATATATCTTTTCAGCTCACCACGCATCGCCCTTCCTTTTTTTAATAGGGTAATCGGAATATTCAATTGTCTCCTTAGCATGAAAAAAAAAAAGGGGTGAGGAGGTTTTACACAAATGAAAATGTAACTTCCAGTTATCTGAGAATTAAAGGAATTGCTTAAACGGTACTTTAGATGTAGTGTACTATTTTAGTCTCTTAATTTGAATGTGGGAGCATGTGATGGCAACAGAAGAACTTCAAAAACGACCTCGTCTTGTACTTATTGCATACTGGACCTTTACTAGATATTTCTACAAATGTTTGTATAATCTCAATGAGTATTTTTCAGTGCAAGTTATATTCTAGCTGATTCTTATCATTATTTATTTTCTATTGTATTGTACATTTTCTATTTTTATATCGTTGAATAAATGAATTGAATTGAATTATATAGGGAAGATTATTGCCTTATTTGGGGACAAAATTGCTCAAGTGGCAGGACTTATAACTACCCCCATGTTGGGGAAATTCAAGAGTGTTCCTCAACCTTTCGGATTACCTTCAGAGTTCAGACAGTTTCTCTCTAGAAACGCAATTTTACCACAAGTATGCAACTTATGACCGCTAAGACACATACAAGACGAGTAAACGTAGAAAACTCGCTCAATTACGCGGAAGCTCGTTTTGATTGCACTTAATGTTCAATTGAGAATAGATCGAATGTTGGGAGTAACATGATAGCATGGTGCATTAGGTTGATTCCCTTGGTTTTATATTAGTCTGATGAGGATCAAGCAATCTCGTATTTGATCGATTCCTTTCCATCTCGGCGGTCATTCCCCTCTTTTGTATGGGGGGGGGGGGGGGCTTTGTTCCAAGGACAAATAGGTGGTGTACCCCCTCCCAAACGCAATTCTCTTGTGGCAAATTTCTTAATTTTCGAAACTTATCATGTTTGTAAAACAGAGCTTCTTTTACTCGATGATCTGGTTCTGTCACATGTTATCCACTGAGTGAGACATTGGTTTGGTTTTTATCAGTATAAAAAACAAAATGCCTATATAGATATTTACGAATGTAAGAAATAATGATAATCATTTATGAAGAAAAAAACGACTGGATTGCACTATTCAGGTCCGTTATTTGAATGGCTCTGTTCTTCCTAGATGTCCACAAATGACCCCCCACCACCAGGTACCCCACCCCAATAGCTGAACCAATATTGTGTCATCATCAATGTTTATTTCGAACGTTCCTAATTCATACAAGGACAGATATAAAATACTGACATCTCCTCGAAAGTATGGGCTTTCAATATCACACGAAGTTCATATCTACCGTAGATAGTGATTCAGAAACCGTGCTAAACAAGATCGAACGTCACCGTATACTCCTGTTTGATCACGGAAAATGACATATCCTTCTATACACGTTCTTATAGAGGCCTTCTCGTTATCTTCTATTGATGCATACACGTATAATAACGACTCAATTGTAGACCCCGGTCTTGTAACCGGGAGGTTTGGGGTCCGAAACCAGTCCTCTGGGGTAGGAATTAAATCCGTTGGTCCATTGGTCAGTAATTTCCAAGGACTATTGCTTTATTTATAGTCATTTTATGTTCACTGAGAAGTTTATCACAGCAATAAATATGACAGCAATTATTAAACCTATCTTGTTCTTAACTTTAATTTCATAACCCCGTAGCGTAAATATGTAGTCACGGTATAATGATTGTAGAATATTACCTTTCATTTTTTTTTAATCATTTTTTTAAACCTCATAAGACAATTCCTTTTCTAAAATACTTTGCGATTATCATACTTTTGACCAAGAGGCGGAAAGAAAGTTAGAGCAAAAAGTTGGATGTGAAATTCAAAATGGCGAACAAAATACGTCACAGGAAACAAAACAGTATTTAGCACGCACTTGCACATTAGTCATGGCTGGTTCTCCATCTGAATTTAACACAAATATAGATCTGCACTTTCATTTTATAAGCAACCAAGCATGTGCATGTCTTTCATGAATCGCCATTAATACCCTATCCACCAAGTTACGGACATTACACACTTAATTTCTCCTGTCGAAACACACTCTTTCACAAGTGACAGCCACCAACCGCTCCTCTCTGTGGTTCGCTCATTTCGCCCCATCTCATGTTAAACAGTGCATGTCTGGTCATTCGATCAAACACCCAGCTGGCTAGCGAGGTGCACACGATGTTTTCGGCGGCAAAGACGTCAAAATTAATCGGTAATCCCTCTCATTTACGCCGAGCCTTTATTCGATTTTCACCATCGGATCGGGGACCCCTGAATGCGCACGTGATCGGTTGAATCGCAAGATGGCGTATACGCGTGAAATATACTACGGAAACCAAGTTGCTCTTGTTATCTTGTTAAGCTTCTGCGGTGTTGGACGTGTTTAAGTGAATCATGTCGAAGGGATGTGATGGGCAAGATGTATTACCCATCATGTCTCTCTGCAGCTTCAATACTCAATTCATGGGAAGATGAAAGATCTAGATTGAAATCCAATATTAATGGTCGATCATAATGTTCAGAACGATTATGCAGGGCTGGCGTCTTGTTTTAATCCATATTAAAGATATTGCTTAACCCTAAATGCACTTGCCTAGGTATAAATCTTATTTTCGCAGCTTAATTTTGTGCATATTTTCGCGTATTCCATTCAGTTTGTTAGTACAGTAAAAGTATCATGCTTAAGTTCCATGTTTGATATTATAAATTGTCAGCTGCACTTCAGTCACTGAAAGAAAAGACACCAAAGACAATTGGAGAAGTACGGAAGCTGCCTGGTCTGACAGGCTATTGCAGACGGTACCTCAAGTATGTTCATGAATATGACATAAATAGTAACACACACCTATTAAAGCTGATTAGAATTGGCGATCACTTATTCAGCTACACGAAAGTACATTTAGGCACCCCATAGAGAATGTTTTAACATGTTTGAAATAATCAATATACAAATGTGATTAACAAATTAACAATTGATTTGTTAAAAAGCATGTGCATCCATTATTGGTGACACAAATACATACTAAAAAGGCTCTTACTTTGACACCGCCTAATGCTTCTATTGTTTCATACTTCATTGATTTTCTTAATGTGGATATAGGGCCCTCGTTTCATATTGAATTTATTTATGTATGCATGGTAGTACAGGGGAATCTAACGGATACGTATGGCATTGCAATAAGAGGGTATTAGCTGATACAAATTGATGAACATTACAATTTACAATGAAATGGAAGTATTTGAGGTAATACACAAACCATCTCCAAGAATTGATTATTGAACCAAAGATATACACATAGTGACCATTTCCTTTTCTTCCAATTGACGTAATTTAAGTATTCAAAGGTTTAACAAACACTTTTAACCTTAAAGAGATGGTTCATTGAAATGTGGAAAATGGGCAAATTACACCTCTACAGATTGCTGAGAACATTAACAAATTGAGCAAAGCACTTTTGAAGCCCTCACTGTTGTGAGGAATAAATTAAATGCAATTTTGTTACCCTTTCCTGAACCCACTCACTAAGTGAATTGACGGCGTTATTTCACATGCGAAACTATGACGTCACAATATGAACAACTGTTACGAATATGCAAATGAGATGTTGATTGATATGCTAATTCCAAGTTGTTGCTCGAGTGGAGAATAATAAACGAAGAATCGGATCAAAAGGTAACCAAATCGTCTCGATTTCCTTTATGAATTAATATAATAATAAGTTATGGTTAGGGCCAATGCGAGCTGATTGCCTCGACCTAACAGATTGGGGGCTTGTCTCAAGAGCTAGATATAGTAACATATGCTGTTTTGTTACTTTTCCGATCCGAAATGCGTATTGTTTGGAGTTTGCCTTCTGTCCCATTCATGGGTTTTGGTGTGGTTTTCGCACACATTTAATGACTGTGGAATGTCTGTGCTGTAGTCATGGTAGCTAGTGTAGCGTCCATAATAGGGTTAAGCCTACACAGTTTGATTTTGTTTTGTTAGTACTGCTTGATAGCTCGAGTCTTGTCTGGGGTATATGCCCCTTAGATGTAGTCTCATTGGTATGAAATTCACTGCACATCTGCTGCGGTTGCCTGGTATTCTGGTCCTGGTTTTGCTTGTTCTTGCATGGCAGTCGTTGAAGGAGTTAGTCGGATTGACTTTTAACTTTGCCTCGGCTTCGTTTCTACTTCTAGGGTAATGGCCTAGATTAGTTGTTTGCATGCAATCTGGTTTGCTACACATCTGATGTAGTGTGGGACTGTGGGTACTGGAATTTCTGGAAATTATTCCATGTTTCACGTGTGTTTGTGTGATATTAAGACTAGATCTATACGTGTAAGTGTAAGAGTTGATGAAATCTAACCAAAAAAAAAAAAAATTGACTTGAGTTGTGGAGGTGGAGTCTCAATATAACCCTCTGCTGCATGGCTACATGTATATCAATTTCACAAAATTGGTGATAGTTTGATGCTTAATCAATTTTTGTTTTGCTTAGTCGGTTGGTCAAATTTTGTTGTTTCATCTGTTGTTGGACTATACTCTGTGTTGATTCACATTCAACATTTTTCTTGGTTTTTCCTTCCAGTCGTCAGGACAATTGACCTACTTTGTGAGACTTGTGTAACTTGCACAGACTAGATCTATACAATGGCTGACTTTGATATTGAAAAGTTTTTGAGTCAGGACTTGACCATTGGCCGGTTACGTCAGCTACGAAAGGTTGATTTAACAGCTGTAGGAACAAAGCTATCGGTAAATCTAACTGGTCACAAAAGCAAGGCAGAAATAGTTGATGCAATTACAGCCCATGCAGGACTGAGCGCTGCGACGGCCGCGGCCCGAGCGGACGCGCCTACAAATAATGATAGTGGTGGTACTAATAACCAAGGTAAAGCTACCAGTGACGAGGTTGACCTTGATTTAGCTAAGATTGAGCTAGAGGAGAGAAGAGATAGAATAAAGGCTGCTGAGCATGAGAGAGAAATGGAACGAAAGAGGTTGGAATTTGAAATGATGCGTCATCATGAAATGACTTCTCATGGTAGTCAGTCTGGTGAGAGAGACAAGAGGTCGATAGAAGCTGGGTTCTCTGCTAGGGTTAAGCTTGTTCCTAGATATGATGAAAATGAGTTGGATTCATTCTTTCTTATGTTTGAGAGGGTTGCCAAGAGGATGGAGTGGCCAGAAGATGAATGGGCATTGCTCATCCAACAAGTAATTTCTGGTAAAGCTCAGTCGGTTGTGTCTGCACTGAGTTATGAGCAGGCATTTGATTATTGGACAATGAAGGATGCTATTCTTCATTCATTTGAGTTGATTCCAGAAGCCTACCGTCAGAGGTTTCGCAATCTCAGGAGAGAAACTGGAGAGACTTGTGTAGAGTTTGCTTGGAAAAAGGAAGTTTCCTTCGATCAGTGGATCAGATCTTTGAAAATAGATGCCACATATGATTCTCTTCGAGAGATTATGCTCATTGATGAGCTTAAAAGATGTATGTCTCAAGAGGTTAGGACATATGTCAATGATAATGTAGTTAGTGATGTGAGAAAGGCTGCCATGTTGGCAGATGGGTACGAATTGACACATAAAGGGAGTAGTTCACCACTTACTAGGCGTAGGAATCAATCTAGGTCACCTACGACTCACAGAAAGTCGGGTAACACCGGCACTAATCAGAGTAGTGGTTTTGGAACTGAAGGCAGACTTCTCTGTGCCTACTGTAAGAAAGAGGGCCACCTTAAGACGCAATGTCCAAAACTAAAAGTAAAAGAAAAAAATCTTGAACAAGAAATTACACAGCCTAGTGGCTTTGTGCGCATAGCAGCAGTCGACATGCAAAAAAGTGTAATGAATGATCACAATGAAACAAAAAGAAGTGATCAAGTAAGAGATGTTGGACATGATGAGGAGATTGATGAAGGATTTCTAGATTTTGTTTCTTATGGCACGGTTAGGTTCAGTGTTGATGATAAGGAGTTGCCTATCACGATTTTAAGGGATAGTGGTTCTATGAAGACTCTGCTTATTGCTGATGCGTCGTCCTTGGACACAGAGAATTTCACAGGCAAGAAAGTTTTGATTCAAGATGTGAATGATGGCTTCAAACCGGTTCCATTATATAACATCGAGCTTAGCAGTGGATTAGTATCTGGACCAGTGACTGTTGGCATTGTTACTAAGTTGCCTATGAGAGGAATCTCAATGTTGCTCGGCAATGATTTAGCCGGAGGTAAGGTGTTCCCATCACCCGTTGTGTGTGACATTCCTGAGGTGAATTTTGAGGCAGAGAAATTGGAAAGTGAAGTTCCTGGTTTTTCCCCTTCGTGTGTAGTTACTGGAGCCCAGGCTATGAAAAAGAAAGAAGATGACAGGGATGGTGACGTCAATTTGGGTGACACTTTTTCCAGAACGTTGGAGGAGGGCCAAGATGACCAGAGTCATGCTACGACTATCTTCAGTCAGCCTGCCTTGATTGAGGCTCAGAATGCAGCAGAGGACTTGAAGAAGTTGTGTGATGTTGCTCTACCAGCAGGAGAAGCTGAAAAAGTGTCGCAGTGTTATTCCACAAAATGTGGTGTACTGATGTCAAAACCAGTGCTGGACGCTCCAAACTTCCAGAAGCCTTTTCAGCTTGCCGCTGACGCCAGTGATGTAGGAGTTGATGCTGTTCTCCTACAGATGGATGACATGGGTCTCCTGGAACCCATTAGCTACTTTTCCAAGAAGCTCAACCCCCACCAGCGAAGATGTTCTACTATAGAGGAGTGCCTTGGTCTCGTCTTGCCAGTTCAGCGCTTCGACGGGTACCTGAGCAACTCTTCAGAGGTGACTGTATTCGCAGATCATAATCCATTAACTTTTCTTGAGCGCTTCAGGAACGAAAACCAGAGACTGTTTCGTCGGAGCCGTTTTCTCCAGCCTTATGGACTGAAAGTGACTCATATAAAAAGAAAGGATAATATAATCGCAGACACGCTTTCTACAGCTTAAGCAAGCCTACTGAGCATTTGACAAATTGTGAAGAAACTAGAACTTTAATATTTTGTCTTTATTCGCCATAAGGAAGCTTCACGCGATTTATTGCTTTGTATCTGTACATGTATTTTAACCAGACAATTTAATAATTTTGAACAGTGATATAAATGATCATGTATGAACATTTCACCTATCTACAGGGAGACGCCAGTATGGACAGTGGACTATATTATGTGGGAAAAATTAAACCATACATGTCATTGCTTCCTTACCTGTGCCTTCATGTATAATGATATCATGTCTTTTCTCGATTGTGTTTGTATGTTATTTAGAAAAGTTTTCTTTTGATTAAAAGAGAACAGTTTTTGTTCATACCAAGCACTCTGAACTATGCTGCAAAGTTTGATGCATTTTCCATTTCATAACAACAACAAAATGATTGTGATAATAATTTGCATAAAAGACAACTGTTATCAATGTTACAGGTGTAAAACAAAAGTGAAGCATCACAATTTGCGTAATGTTGTTACACAGATTTCAAAGATTGTAGACTGCCAGTATTGCATATGCATGTGTTCGTGATTTAACTTGATAAGTCTTGCTTATTTGTTTGTATTTAAACAAGTTTCAATTTATAGCTTGCATGCTCAGTAACTCAACAGATTATGTTTCTCATGTAATGTGTACACGAAATATGTATGTACCCTTATTCTTGCATTTAATGTCAGAAATATTTCAAATCGAGCTGTGCACAGTTATGTGGATCATTATAACATTATTGCTTCTGTTAACCGACATATTTAATGAGACACTGCATTCCGACATAGTAATGAGGTGTTTTGTCATAGCAACGCGTCATGTGACTACGTTGTACGCGTTCATTATATGAATATGCAATCATTTGTTATTGTAGTTGTGCGCATTTAGAAAATCGGCGCCTGCGCTGAATATTCAGTGTTATATTTATCGCGCTTGCTCATTACGCTCATATATTCATGTATTCATATATTCATTATGTGTGATGTGTAGAGACGTGTTTCGACCACTACAGTTTGTGGTTCTTTACGAAACACAGGCATTGAGTCTGATTAATGTCCTGGTACTTACTTACAGGTTTCAGGAAGAGATCATATAATGTTGATCTATCAAAGTTGTTTTCCTGTTTCTGCAGTTTGTGTTTTGTTATTGAATGTTGGAATGAAAGGACTAATTAGTCTGTCTTTGATATTAGAAAGATGATCTTCATGCTAGCTTTTAAATACTTTTTGTGTGGTTAATTTATCACCTTAAGATCTTACGATTATTGTTCAGAAGAAAGTTCTAACTACTGATAGAAACTTTCTTTTATGGGGGGAGATATGTTACGAATATGCAAATGAGATGTTGATTGATATGCTAATTCCAAGTTGTTGCTCGAGTGGAGAATAATAAACGAAGAATCGGATCAAAAGGTAACCAAATCGTCTCGATTTCCTTTATGAATTAATATAATAATAAGTTATGGTTAGGGCCAATGCGAGCTGATTGCCTCGACCTAACACAACCTACATCACACATTCGGGACAATGTTGGATACCCATTGCAATTTTCAGATATGGGTTAACGTTGTTTGTATATTTACCGCCAGTGGTGATATTTCCTCTTATTTTGGCATTTTGAATGAGATACACTGAATAAATGATACTTTCTACAAATGTTTGTTTGATTTTTATTTATTTTTCCGTCACATTTGAGCATAAAAATCGGGAAAATAATCACATATTCTGAGGGCACTTCAGCGTGTATGTGTCTGATCTGGGAAGGCAAAGGACATTTTGCATGCTGACCTAACGACTCTTTTGGAGTGAAATAGGCGACAAATTTACATAGAATTGTCCAGATATTCATTACAAAAATGTGTGATTAGGCTGATTAATTTACATTTTTGATAATTAAGTCGTATAGGACCCTGATAAACCGAGAGAAACAGATCAGTCCGGTTCGCGATTCACGGCTAGCTCGAGCGCCGGGCTACGGGCTAGGCTGGCTAGCAAGCTGCGCTAGATGTGATGCACGCATTATAGAAGTCAGTGTATTGCACACATAGTACATGCACAGAGTACGCACGCACAGCTACCAGCTACGGGAAACTTGAACGCTACATCGACAATATATTCCATCGCTTTTTGGAAGTTATATACCATTTATCTAGACTAACGTCAGATTAAGAACCAAAACCATGCCATGGAGGAGCCTTCTGGAGTATACTCAAGTATGTTTCCGTCCATATCCATATTTCCAGGGGATTTTGATGAAGGTAAACAGCGTTAGTTATAAATGGGTACGGTACTCGAGAGTCAATGCAAATCGCACGCAAACTACAACTCGCGTCGTCAATCGTTTCAGCTGAGCGGCCCGCTGTTCATATTGTGATGTCACTTCGAAAATCAGCTGACTTACGATGTTTTAGGGGCGTTGCGTGGGTTGATTTTTCGTCAAGTTCAATCAACTTTTATAAATTTCGCTCGAATGTACAAGTTACACAAATGTAATGATTTTACTCAGTGTAATTTTTCGATTGCAATGATACCAAATTCAGTCAAGTTTGAAATCAATAAACCATCTCTTTAAGAGAAAAGGGCTTTGTCCCCCCTTACGTTGGAATGCTGATTGTATTTTCCATTCACTCATTCCTTAAAGAGAGTATTGCGTTTTGGAAAAGGCGAAAAATAATTTGTCAGATTTTTTATTTCTTCTTTGTCAGAATTGAAAGAACATCAGAGGGAAAATGTCCCTTGAAAATAAGTACAAATTAATATCAATGTAAAGCTGAATGAACTTTGAATACAAATATAGAGGAATAACATAATAATAATAAATAATAATAACAACATTTATAATGCGCACATATCCATGCCAAGAGATGCTCAAGGCGCCTAACAAGGTAAATACATTAAACATATTTTTAAAAAGACGAAAAGGGAGAAAAAGAATCCAACTGAAAAACAAAAATGTAGGGGAATAGGAAGGAAAAGAAAAGAGAAGAGGTAAATTTCAGGTTCATTCAGGATCATGTCCTATTACTTCGGACAAGATTTTTGCAATCAGACAAACTTGGGTTGCTATTATTTAATTTAAAAAGATGTACGTGATATTTTAGGACAATAAATAAATATGTTATGAATTGGTTATGATGAATACCAACAAACAAAATGAAAATGAGTAATATATACAATGATATTTGAATGTTCTTTTTGGTTTACAACGACCAAAAAAAATCGTCCCATACTACGGTTTTATGGACATTCACAGACAAAATGTACATGGAATTTTTTCTTCTCTACTTCTTTCTTATGTTTTTCTTTTCCCTTCGTTTTTGCTGTTGCTTTAATTCATTTCTTGAGAGGTCTTAGGTGGGATTATGTGATGGACAGCGAGACTCCGCGCACATGCTAAGACCGAAGGAAAAGCTGTCAGCGTGTAGCAATCAATCATATTTCTACCGTGGAGAAGACAAACTAACATCCTCGTCCCCAGGAAAAATTCACGGCATATGAGAGATGCATGGCGCAGCTATAAGGGGACGTGGAATTTTGCGCTGTATGAGGGAAGATTAAAAAAAGTGAATGAGTGCGTGTGGATTTGTGCGTGTTTGAGTTAGAGAGAGAATAACAACATGTAAGACAGTAAAGGGGGGGGGGGGGGGGTGGAAAACGAGGGGAATGTGTGCGTAGAGAGGGCGAGGTAAACAGAGTTGGGACATAGAAGATGAAAGAGACGGGGAAAGATAGAGAAAAAGAGAGACATAGAGAGCGAAAATGAATGAGATAGAGTGAGAAGGAAGGAAACGCAAGATAATTAATCTGTGTTTGTCTCTGTGTGCGTTTGTGTGTGTCTAAGATAAAGAGTTTTGCGAGTGATGTCGTACACAGATTAAACAAACAAAAACGATAGGTATAATTATGTGTATCTTCAAATGTTTCATACGTTCACATTGCTTAGTATGGAAGAAAAAAAAACTCTTTTTAAGCAAACATATTATATACATACAACTTTCCATAGTCATTCAGGAAAGTTATTTTGGTTTGTTTTATATACTGAAAGTTTGTAATGACATACAATAAATCGTTTTAGAGAATGGAAAACGATATTACGGCATGAATTTACAATTCTTGATAACTATTACGTAGCTACAGTTTGTGCATTGTTCTTTAAAAGTATATAGGCTATATAAATCGAGAGAATAATCACTTTAATGATGTATCTTTATATTTCATTTTGTAATGAAAATTGCAAATAATGAATAGAAAATAGGTGAAATTCATCTTCTCAAAGAAGAAAAAAAATCTTAAAACATAAAAGAGGTTTCGTATTCTAACTGGGAAGCGTTTTCATTACCAAGGGGAAAAAAAAATCCACGGAGCAAACGTCATAAACTTTCCTTTTCTGATATCAGCGTACTAAACCATGGAACTCTTTTCACTCAACCCCTGTTTCAAGTTGATTAATAAACAGAGGCATTATTCTAAGATTACGACTATTCATATCGAAGTTCTAAGGAGATCCCGATGACAGATTTAAACCGAAGGGGGCGCTCGATATTTCCTTGTGCTAGTAAAGAAACTCTGGCTTGCGCGGGCTTTCTCTCTCTCTCTCTCTCTCTCTCTCGCTCTTTATATGAATACTCGAAGGGAAAACTCCGAAGGAGTATTAAATACGAATGGGTTCCTTGACCGGGAGAGTCTGAGATAACCTTCTTTTTGGTTTCATAAGAAGAAAAAAATTACCATTGATATTCTTTCTTTATTACCACCTGTAGTTATCAATAGTCATGAGAGTTAAAACATGTTACATCTAATGGCGCGTTACGTGTATACCTCAAGGCACTTTTAGTCCTGGTCACTGGATTCAATCACACGTATATATTTTGTGCACCATCTCTACTCCTTAGGGAGTATTCATCACCGAAATTGTTAGCTTTCCATATTACTAGAGAACGTGAATATTTGTATTTTGTGTATGGATAGCTCCGTTTGTTTTAATCTTCTTTCCTGTTTTCTGGAGGAAATATGTCAATGCATGCTGGCATTTTTCTTATCTTCATATGTCAGAAATGAACGATTTTTGTACATATTGAATGGGGCAGTGGCGCATAATGATTGGATATTAACGAGATGACGTGGGTCTGAGTGCTTCCACCTGCATCACCAATCTTTACCTCATCCCGAACAAAGTAATGACGATGAGGAGAGAAGAACTGGTGAGGAGCACCCGGCGACCAAGTGACATTCATCTAACCCAATCGATGCAAAATACATTGCGGAGAACGCTCAAAGGTGATCATATTACCCCCTGCCGGTCAGCCCAAGTACCCCTATTTGCTCCTCTTTTCCCGACCCCTCTCTCTTTCCTGATGGTTTTTCTTCCCGCTGGTGGTTTTAAATATCTCTTGCCCCGTCCATTTGCAGGGTTTCTGTAAGCTTGGGGCTGGTCAGCTATTCTAGAAACATCGTAATCATGGCTCGGAATAATAGGCGACGAAAATAGCCAATTCACATCTTCATTTTGCCGATGCCTTTATAACACTCCCGTTTCCAATTTCACTGTCTTTGTAAATCGATTAGATTGTCTGTGCATCAGCGATAAAAACTAAAGTGGCCAAAAGAAATATAACGCTGAGTACCGAGTTGAAGGAATGACATGGTTTGTTCTGGTCTCATTCGCTTCAAACTGTTGGTTCCATTCAAGATTCAAGGAAAGTGATGAGATCTATTTCCTTGGTAATTTGTCTCAATTCACTTGTTGCAACCACAGGTTCGATTCTTTTCAACAAAAACAAAACAGTTTAAATTATACACCTTGCACAGCGCAAGGAAAAAATATCCTTTGTTAGCTCTGATCACTTTCTCTCTCCTTCTGTCTCTCCTATTCCTCCCCCTCTCTCTATGACTCTCTACTTCTCTATGTCCCTCTCTCTCTCTCTCTCTCTCTCTCTCTCTATCTCCCGAACACACGCCCATACACACACACACACACACACACACACACACACACACACACGCCGCGGCGCCCTCTCTCTACTTCTCCCCTTTATATCAAGCATAAATATAGATGATCATTGATATCACAGCAGTGAACATTGCGGATAGAATGCTTCAAATGCCTTGGTCAAAACGTAAAGCGCACTATATAGTCAGGGCTGTTAGGGCTATATAGGGGTCGTTTGGTGCAGATTCTTCTAAAAGCACCAAATTTGGCCCAGAGGTAGCTTATACCATACTATTACGATTTCTGCCGGGCGCCAAGAAGGGCGCCCTCTGTGACCGCCATATTGGTCAAATCCAAAATGGCCGCCATCTGAGTTAAAGGTCAAGCGTAGTTTCAAAAGGAAAAGGGCTAGTATTATAACAATTTATATATTTCTGGGGTTTGGGGGATCAGATAATCTGAATATAATGTTCTTTCATCAATTTGAGGTCTCCTTAGGGCTTTCATACTGGTCATATTGGTCAAATCCAAAATGGCCGCCATCTGAGTTACAGGTCAAGTGTAGTTATGGAAGGAAATGGGCTAGCATGTTAAAGGTTTATCTATTTATGGGGTTTTCGGGGTCAGAGAATCTGATTATGATGTTCTTTCATCTATTTGAGGTCTCCTTGCTGCTGCTATACTGGTCATAGTGGTCAAATCCAAAATGGCCGCCATGTTTAGTTACAAGTCAAGTGTAGTTATGGAAGGAAATGGGCTAGTATGTTAAAAGTTTATCTATTTATGGGGTTTTCGGGGTCAGAGAATCTGATTATGATGTTCTTTCATCTATTTGAGGTCTCCTTGCTGCTGCTATACTGGTCAAAGTGGTCAAATCCAAAATGGCCGCCATCTCATAGTTACAGGTCAAGTGTAGCTACGAAAGGAAATGAGCTAGTTTGATAAAAGTTTATATATTTATGGGGTTTTCGGGGTCAGAGAAACTGATTATCATGTTCTTTCATCGATTTGAGATCTCCTTGGGGCTGTCATACTGGTCATATTGGTCAAAACCAAAATGGCCGCCGTCTGATAGTTATAGGTCAATAGTAGTTCCAAAAGGAAAAAGGCTAGAATGATAACATTTTATGTATTTGTGGGGTTTTCGGGGTCAGACAATCTGATTATAATGTTTTTTTTATCGATTTCATGTCATCAATCCTGTCCTACATGATAGGCTACAATGAAGTCCATTTTCTGGTTGAAGAAGATGAGGGAAGATGCGCCATTTCACACTTGAGTCGGTATAAATCTTGGCCAGCGCCCATACTTTTCATCACTATGTTCTACTAGTCATTGCTGTCAATGTTGTTGCTACATCCGCCCTCGCATTTGCAGAGCATCGTTTCACTGGTGACCCCGACGTGATCTAAACCCGACCAACCTACTGAGTCGCAGACATCCTTCATCAAAACTGTTTCAATTTTTGTCTCCCTTTTCTTTATATTTCTACTCACGTCTTATCTTTGAACTGTCATCATGCCTACTGACGATCACACCCATTCTTCAACTTCTGAAACTTCTGCTTGCCCTTCATCTGTCTCCAATGTTCAAATCAAACTTCCTCCTTTCTGGCACAATGATCCTACTATTTGGCTTGCCCAAGTCCAGGCACAATTCATAACCCGAGGCATCACCCAACAGAAAACAAAGTTTGTCTACGTCGTCGCCTTCTTGCAGCCGGAATATGCCCAGGAAATTTGGGACTTATTGATATCTCTTCCTCAAGAACAGCCCTACGTTAAACTGAAAGCCGAATCGATACAGAGGAACTCCACCTCTGAGCAAAAACGCCTTCATCGGGTGCTGATTTATGAGAACTTTGAGAGATCACAAACCCTCCCAGTTACTTCGCAAGTTAAAAAAGTGCTGGGGTGAACAAGTTGGAGGAGAACATTCTGAAACAGCTATTTCTCCAAAGGCTGCTCACAAAATTATGTTCAGCTCATTTTAGCATCAACTGGGGACTCGATAAAGATCAAGAACCTCGTTGATTTAGCCCCCAAAAAAATCGTTGTGACAAATTCCCCATCTAACTTTCATCCTATTGGTCTTCTTTCTCGTCTTCTTCTTCTTCACACCCTACTCCTTTCCTGAAAATGCAGCAAATGAAAGCGCAAACATCACATCAGAAGCAAGACCGTCAAGCGCGAAGCCCCAGCTCACAAGGGGATTGCTATTATCACTTTCGTTTTGTTAGCGAGCCAAGAAATGTACTCCTCCCTGCACTTTCAAATCAACCTCTTCAAACCAGGGATACGACCCAGCCAGCGACTAGAAGCGACAAGTTCGACTGCATGGCACCAGCCCAAAAAATTGCCTTTTCTACATTACGGATAGGAAACAGGGATTAGATTTCTCGTAGACCATTGAACTGAGGTTAGCGTTCTTCCTCCATCCATGGACCTACTAGGTCCATGCTCCATCCAAATCCGAGAAACATATGCACCCTTCTTCGAAATTCCCCTGCAAGAAGTTAATCGCTCAAGTATCACTACTTACGGAGACCTAAGCCCGACTCTCGACGTCGGCCTACGTCGAGCTTCCAGGTGGATTTTCATTATTGCCGACATATCCAATCCTATCTTCGGGGCAGACTTTCTCCCTCACTTTGGTTTTCTGGTAGATGTGCGCAATCTCAAGCTCATCGATTCTACTACTAATATATCTGTAAGAGGCATCCTTTCTTCTTCTCCTTCTATCAGCCCCATGTTTGTCAAGGCAGACAGTTAAGCTGCTTCAAAATCACTTCTTGACCAATGTCCAGACCTCACACGCCCAGTCTACAAGGGGGCAAAAATGCTAGAATTAGGCATCGTCCGACCTTTTGGCAGCAGTTCGGCATCCCAACTTGGTGCCCAAGAAAAAACCCGGAGACTGGAGACCAAGCGATGACTACCATGGAATAAATAGGAATACAGTGCCCGATAAATGTCCTATTCCCCATCTTCAAGATTTCACCTCAGCTCTAGCAGGCGATAGAGTTTTTTCCAAACTCGATGTCATCAGAGCGTACCACCAAATTCCAGTCGATCCAGTAGACCTACACAAAACAGCCATCACCACACCCTTTGGGTTACTTGAATTTGTGCGCATGCCTTTTGGGCTATGACATGCCGCACATATATACTTTTCAACAGTTTTTTGATGATCGAGGTAACCCATGGTCTACAAGTTGTGTACGCCTACATCGACGACCTCCTCGTCGCGAGTAAGACAGGACATAAGAGGAACATATTCAACACCTCCAACTAGCTACTGTTCTTACGACTCTTGAAATACGTTGTATTCATTAACCCTCTCAAGTGTGAATTTGGCGCATCTTCCCTCATCTTCTTCAACCAGGAAATGGACTTCATTGTAGCCTGTCATGTAGGACAGGATTGGTGACATAAAATCAATAAAAGAACATCATAATCAGATTCTCTGACCCCAAAAACCCCACAAATACATAAAATGTTATCATTCTAGCCCTTTTCCTTTTGGAACTACTATTGACCTATAACTATCAGACGGCGGCCATTTTGGATTTGACCAATATGACCTGGGGGGTGTTTCACTGAGATCCTAAGTTGAACTTATCTCTAAGTTGGACTTAACAATTATGGAAAGCCATTAGCATCCTTAAAAATATTTTGTAAAAGTTGTTTTAAAAGGCATAAAATGTTGATTCAAATCATTCATATTTTCTATTATTATAGGAAATTACATGTTCTTGATGTGGAATTTATGACAAGTCTAAAATACTTAAATTTTTGCCTTTGAATATATTTCAAAATAAGGCTACAAATGGCTCTCCATAATATTTAAGTCCAACTTAGAGTTAAGTTCGACTTTAAATCTTTGTGAAACACCTCCCAGTATGGCAGCCCCAAGGAGACCTCAAATCGATGAAAGAACATGATAAATATCTTCTTTGACTCTGAAACCCCCAAAAATATTTAAACTTTTATCATACTAGCCCATTTCCTTTCGTAACTACACTTGACTTGTAACTATCAGATGGCGGCCATTTTGGATTTGACCAATATGACCAGTATGGCAGCCCCAAGGAGACCTCAAATCAATGAAAGAACATTATAATCAGATTCTCTGACCCCGAAAACCCCATAAATATATAAACTGTTATCATTCTAGCCCTTTTCCTTTTGGAACTACTATTGACCTTTAACTATCAGACGGCGGCCATTTTGGATTTGACCAATATGACAAGTATGGCAGCCCCGAGGAGATCTCAAATCGATGAAAGAACATCATAATCAGATTCTCTGACCCCGAAAACCCCATAAATGTATAAAATGTTATCATACTAGCCCATTTCCTGTCGTAACTACACTTGACTTGTAACTATCAGATGGCGGCCATTTTGGATTTGACCAATATGACCAGTATGGCAGCCCCAAGGAGACCTCAAATCGATGAAAGAACATCATAATCAGATTCTCTGACCCCGAAAACCCCATAAATAGATAAACTTTTAACATACTAGCCCATTTCCTTCCATAACTACACTTGACCTGTAACTCAGATGGCGGCCATTTTGAATTTGACCAATATGACCAGTATGAAAGCCCTAAGGAGACCTCAAATCGATGAAATAACATCATAATCATATTCTCTGACCCCCCAAACCCCATAAATATATACATTTTTTTATCATATTAGTCCTTTTTCTTTTGGATCAACGCTTGACCTTTGACTCAGATGTCGGCCATTTTGGATTTGACCAATACGGCGGTCACAGAGGGCGCCCTTCTTGGCGCCCGGCAGAAATCGTAATAGTATGGTATAAGCTACCTCTGGGCCAAATTTGGTGCTTTTAGAAGAATCTGCACCAAAATATCCCTAACAGCCCCGACTAATACACTAGTGCCGGTGTATGAACTTGATAACAAAGGCATGTATATTATTATTGTCTCCATAATCTGCAAACATAATGTTCATGTAGCAAAGAATGTTCAGCTCTTAAGGTTACTTCAGGACTCCCGGAGGTTTTAAGAAGGGCAGGAATAATCGAAGTGGATAGGCCAGATGGGGGAATCGTTATCAATATAGAGCATTTTTATATTGGCGGACTTCAAAGTGGGCTGCAATTAATTGTATAATTTACATGACCCAGGGTAGTAATGAATAGTACGTCTAATATTGAAAGTGTAGGTAGACTCGGTGACCGGATATTTATATATACCAGAAGCTCATTTGGGATTAAGGTTTATGACTATCACAGATGTTTGAATGACAAGTGAGGAATTAGATGAGTATAGGAATCATCGATAAATATGATATATCAGAGATAATTAGGCAAGAGAAGGAGAGAAGGGGAGGCAGAGATTAGAGGGGCGGAAGGAGAGAGAGAGAGAGATGAAAAAGTAGCGGAAAGAAAAATTGAGAAAGAAACATAAGGAGAATGATGGTAGAGACTGGCGGTGGGGGGGGGGGGTTGAAGAGAATAAAAGAGAGAATAAAAGAGAGATGACAGAGATACAGAGAGAGAGAGAGAGATTTGAGAGAGAGAGAGAGAGAGAGAGAGAGAGAGAGAGATACATAGATATATAAAACATAAAGTGTATTGGAAGAATGAGCGAAACAGAAACAGATATGGGATGAAATCATTTATTAAGAATTTGTAGGCAATGCATAGAGTTGTTTTGAACTGTTATGAAAAAGGGGAGGTAAGATAATAGCGAGAGTGGGTCGGAGGAGGAGGGGAGGGTTACAAAGAGAAAGAGAAGGGGAAAGGAGGAAACAAATGGGGGGGGGGTACGGAGCAGAGGATGAAGATGTGGATATCAATCATCCTGCTTTAAACCAGAAGCCTCTCCCAACGTCCGAAACGTTCGCATATGTCATCTTAATTTGGCATGGATTATTAAACTGCACACTAGAGAATAACTGGCACGCCTGTCGATCGATTTGTCATCTTATTCACTTCCCTTTTTTCGGAAAATTTTTTCTCTCATCTGATCCATCACAAAATATCCAATTACAAAAAGCTAATTTGTATTCTTACACTTGCCACTTTCGCATTTCACTCCGGAGAAGCATTCTTTTAATGTGCTTTTACATGGCATACAGACAATTTGAAGAAGAAAACAAAATTGGCTAACAAATACAAATCATGTTAACGTTGAGCTTTAAATCGTGAATCATTAAGGGAGAGAGAAAAATGTATTTTCAAATTAACCAGAAAAGTCATCAACCTTTTGCATATGTGACAAACTTATTGACTTCTTTGGTAGAACTTACAGGTGAGTTGGATAATCTAGGGTATATCTTGACGATATTGATACTGGAATGGATCCCAATATCTGCGATTCTTCCATCTTCATTGAGATAAGATTCAAGTGCAAGTTTGTGAACTTGTAACGTGGGACGGAGGGTACCGCAGGCAATATCAGGATCGTTATTGCCCCGTGAAGAGGTGATCAAAACCGACAACCTAAGCCTTCATCTGTCATCCACTGAGAAAGGCAGCTATGAGTTCATTAAACGCAACATGATATATTTCACGTTGGATATAGTCGTAAAGGACAGTCATAACTCGGTATAAAAAGAAAATAAAGAGTGCGGAGAAATGAATGGCATAGAACGTGAAGATGGATTGAATTATGGCATATCGTGTGCAGAGACAATCCGCAACATTGAAAAATCATACCGACACAAAGTAAATTTGACAGACGGTGCTTCTAAAGCAGAAAATAAAACAACCGTGCCCCCAATAATAATTGAGCTTCGTCTAAAAAATGATAGATATGAACAAGTAGAGAATGCGATTTCAAAATAGAAACTAAGGGATTATGGAAATTCTTTTTTCGTTTCTATGCACATCAGTTATCCTGTCAGGAAAGAATCTGCTTTGATCGTCTTTGATCGTCTTTAATGGCGTGTGTGTTATCCCCGCCAGGCAAGAGAATTAAGTGATGTATGTGCACATCATTCGGGTTATATAAACAGAGAGGAAAAACTATGGGTTGAAGATATTACGAATGTCTGTTCTCGGTATTTTCAAGCTAACTTATCTTAAGTTAGATCGAACGCAGCCGCCTTAAAATATGTTGAATGTTTTATTGCAAAGGGAAAAGAGTGTCAAGACTTATTTAGATTGCGTTCGTCACTGCAAAATGAAAACGTTTCGTTTTGTTTTGATCATTAAAGCCCGGTACGATGGGGATAATTGTTTTCAAATCTACGTCGACGATTAGGATAATAATACTTCAAATAATTATGTATATTATATAGCTCTTAAGTTGTGATTCGTCCACAGCTCGTCACGTGATATCGTAAAAATATAAACCCCTTGGAGGACATTTTTCTCCCTTTACCTGTCCCCTACCAGTCAATATCTGTATGATATAGCATCATCTCCAGTGGATAAATTGTGCACACGAATCCTTCTTATATCAATGCCTTGTGCAAACCCATTTCTTCCTTCCCAGAATAACAATAATTATGTGCGTAACTGACAAATATATACATTAAAATTCCTCATGAGGATTTTGAAATCTGGGTTTCCCTTTTCTCTTCTTATTTTATTATCATTATCCTTTTCCGGAATTTCGCTTAAGATGATTGACATATACATAATCTCAAAAGTCTTTTCCCTCAAACCTGACAGTTTAGAAAAATGTTTTTTTACTAAATTTTGACATTTGTTTTCATCAACTGAATGTTTTTATGTCTTTGAGTTTCCACATTATTATCCTCGGTTTAATAAACCGCCTATATTATAACTCTTATCTTTTATGGATCGTTAGAATGTCACTCAATGTTACTTCGGATTACCTTGGCACTTTCTCTCAAAGTTAATTCAAATAATGAACATTGGATTCAATGCTAGTCTTCTGAGCTGATGAGCGAATATTCCTTTTCCCTTAAATGTCGTAGCATATTCTGATAATAATACAATTGACAACGCTGAGAAGAAGAGGAAGAAGGAAAAGAAGAAGAAGAAGAAGAAAAAATAGATAATAATAATGAAAATTATAGTACATGTAGTAATACAAATACTGTATGATGTTTGATGAAATTTAGTATTTATGACAGTTTATGATTTCGTTTTTGAAAATATCAAATTGTTATATATATTTGCTTATTTATGATTCACTGTCAGAAAGATGCTTACTGTATTTTATATTACTATTGTTATCGAAAAACTGTGTAATTGTATAAATGCAGAAGAAAATAAAACAAAATCAAATCAAATCAAATAATAAACAATTTCAAACAATAATAACATGATTATATTTCAGGCTTCAATACGTCTATCGACATGACTGATGAGTTTGGAGAGCCCCAAAACTTTCTGGTGGTCTTTAGCAATATTTTCTCTTCTCATTTTTCATCTACATTTGGCAATCTCTACCCATGTAAAGTAAATGATTATACTTGAGCACCGTGACTGCACTTAAAAAGCCGGGTATTTAAAAAAAAAAAAAAAAAAAATGATTGCCGGGCCCTCGAGGAGACCAGTGATAAGCTAGGCTTCTCTTGGTAAACAAGACATGCTAGTATTGTTATTTACTACTCTTTAATGAAATTAATACTGTACAGATTTGCATTTAAATGTTTTCCTTGCTCTAATTTACTTATTTATTTATTTGTTTTTTTCTCAGGACGGGGACAGAAGCGATGAATTGGTGTCATAACACGAAGTGTCCTGCCCCGAATGAGGCTAATTTGGATAACTGCTGTCTGCATCACGTTAATGTACATTCGTGTCCGCAGGAACATGTGAGTTTTATATTGACTGTATACTTCTTCGAAATATTTCATTATTCAATGTTTTTATTTATGCATAATCCTGGAGCAAAAATTAATACGCCGATCACTTTGGAACTACAAGGCGATCGACTTGTTGCGTTTGTAATTTTTTGATGTATTTGCATTTGTTGTCATGGTTATATGAATGTATGTATCTCAATTTGTGCAATGAACGGCGTGAAAAACTAGCTTTGTGCTGAACATAACGATTATTTAGATGAAATTATTGTTATTACTACTACTACTACTACTACTACTACGACTACCATCGCGACCGCCTCCACCACCAACACCATATCCTTAATGAAAAGTTGTAGAGTACATACATATAGTCTTTTCGGGATATAAACTACTTAAAACTTAATTAGATTCCCTAGATCACATTATTGTGATAGCAAATATTATTCAGGGACACCATGTCCATTTAAACTAAACCTAACCATACCCTTGAAGGAGTTACATCGGCTTATTACTGTGGTCAGAGGCTGAAACAGTGAAATATTTGACCCAAGAAGATGGAAGAGTTTTTGACTGAGAAATCTGACCTCATCAAAGACTGTCATACCCGCAAACAATCGCGAGACGTCAACGGCATTAGCGGCAAATAATTGTTGAAAACCACAAACGGATCGCACGGTGTTTTCACGTAGAATATGATATAGAACCACATCCATTAATTAACTTGCTTTCTTTCTTCTCTGCTGATGGATGAGTTAATTACCCAGGATAATTGCTTCATGATACTGACGTGCAGGCCACCATAAATCTCTCCTATTTCATCCAAGTTTCAGAGAACACCGCCATGATGAAATACGCTAAAGGCAAGATGAAGGCTGTCCCGATAGACCATCGGACGTAAAACTCTGATCAAGAAATATACCATGGCGTGGATGAATTCGATATTGAAACTCTAATAAGGACTATCAATCAAATTATGCCCTCTTCTTATTTGTAAACATTGAGTTATCTTTTTTTCGCTATTTTGGTATATAGATTATATATTTAGATTATATATGGATTACCCAGATTACCTACGACTATATTAATCTCTATACACCTTGTCATAATCGGATCTTGGATACGTCTTGACAAAAGTAAATCCTGATCGTCATCCTGCAATTTCAGTACTGGGATATGGTTATTCTGCTACTAAATTTGATTAGAAATTTAGAATTAACGTGGAGCAATTTCTTCTAAATCAAGATCAAGTGGCCGTCCTTCATCATGCCAAAATAGAACAAACACAAATCGTTTGAGCTTTCTAACACGCTCGGTACATATCTGCAACGTCTTTTCTGACTCAGGAATCCTCTGACTAATACTTCTGCAATGATGAGGAGCAGGAGGGGGGGGGGGGGGGGGGGTGTCAATTGATGCGTTTAAACAATGCGGAAGATGAAATGATAACCTCTTGGTGAAAATCATTACAATACCTACATGTTGGACGTATCCTTTCCAAGGGATGCCCATTACGCCGGCAAAGTACCTGGCTTTAGCCAAGCTGTCCTAACATGCCAAAGCCGCTGAAACCACCAAAGGAGTTACATCCTACGATGTGCTACTCCTGGGTTAAGTGTGACAATGTAGAGAAATGCCTTGCCAAGAGAAAGTATTACTGCCCCTGGAAAATGGAACGTTTAAGAATGCGTTGACACATTATTATGAAACTGTAAATATAAACAAACTAAAGATCACTATTTTCTTAGATGCGGGGGAGTGACCGAGAAGTCTCGCAGAACCGCGTCTTAAATAAAAGATTGTTTTGTCGTATCTCTCCCTCGGATAACGTGTCGTAGTGATGGCACATCACGCTAGACCATTTGGACCCCTCTGGGACAGGGTTGGTGGATGGAGGTCGTCTATATCTAATGACCTCATGAATGCATTGACTATGTCTGGCCGGGGGGACTATCGAATGACACTCTGTCCTTGTCAATGTTGGATGGGCTACGTTTAAGGTGATACTTTCGTAGCGTTAGTCAAGTTCATTTATTTGTTGAGATATCTTTGGAATCAAGACAACAACAATAAGAACCTGATAGTTTAAAGAAGACAAAAAGCTAAATCGGATAAAATATTGAGCCATTCTGCTTAGGCATGTCCTGATTATTCTTTGAATCAAGATCTATCACATTAATAGAGTCTTACCTGCAAGTTGTAATCACTAATACATTTTCCCATGAGATATCATTGATCATGAGATTCAGACGTGACGTCACCAACATACAATACAGTCAACGCTAAACATGGGAACTTTTGAACAGTCATGTTTTCATCATCATGGCAAATAGGCTGTCAGGACATGAAGTTAAATCTACAAAAGTTCCCTTCCACTTTTACTAACACTCTCGATTCTCTTAAGAAAACTAGCTTCGTGACATCCGATATGTAAGCCTGCGTAGTGTCACTTTGTCCCTAGGAAAGTGGCACAAAATAGTTTTCCTAGTCAGATAGTACGGAGACAAGCCGAATCCCCAAGTTGGATTTTTAAAATTCGGATGCAAATGATCTTCTAAGAAGTGTTGTTGTTGTTGAGGTTGCTATGAAATTGATACTAGATCTCATTTCTGGTTCCTGACGTTTTGGGAATAAACATTCATCCAAAACAGGAAGTTTCCCCTGAAATTTTAAAATATAACTCGGGAAGTATTAAATTTGGTTATTTAAGAATAAATATAGGCATGATTTTCTCAAGCAAATTAATTGTGAATGGTAACTCGATGCACAAACATTTAATTATCATTTTGCAATCATTCATTTTACGTAAAAGGATGTAAGGGGAAAATTTTGCAAATTCGTATGTATATTGGCTATTATACACAGACAAAGACTCCCACACATTCAAGTACGTATTGTTTCAGGTTTATTAACACAAATATTACAGCGTTTCGTTTCCTTGCTTGGAAGTGCTACGATAGACAGGACGCTACTCGATGCAATTGCAACATGAAACAGTCATGTGTCATTACATTTTAAGAGCAACCTCCTCTGAACAATTAGGTGCCGTGGTCGAGTGGTTGAGTCACCGGACTTTCGATCACAAGGTCCGCGGTTCGAGACCCGCCGCGGCACTAATGTCCTTTTTGTTAGACATTGATCTACATTTGCCACACTCAACCCAGGTGATGTAAATGGTACTTGGCAGGAATTAATTCTTTGAAATTGAAATGCTAGAGCGCCGGAATGGCAGCACAGCTAAAGCCTGGGTAATAATCTCCAAGTTTGGAAGCGCTTAGTGATTGTAATAAGCGCTATATATAAACTGAGTATTATTATTAAATGACTGAAGTGTGGTCAAGTGATGTATTTTGACCAATCACGTTTCTTATTTTCTTGACCCCATTCGATAAAAGGCAGATTATACGCCTATTCCGTTTGGTTTAACGCAGGATGAAAAGTTATGCATTTCTCGCGAATCCTAACAGTGATTGGAATACATTTTACGTACATAAAATAGTTGTAAATGACAACGTAGTGAAAATTTGTTCTCATATTGTCACGAAGACTTTCAAGGAATCAGCCGAATTCCAATACCATATTGCGTTGCCTATTCAGTCACGTTCGCAATCTGTAACAATATTTCAATCGTCACACTTTCTGTAATAAAGTTGTACTGAGCGAGGCGCCACAACTAGGCGTTGTGGCGTGCGCCTGTAATCCAGCTAAAAGTGGAAGTTACATACTGATTCAGCCGAGGACACAGGTTCGAAACTGAGTCACGTCTTTCGGATGGTGACGCTAAAAGGTCGGTCCCCAGAGGTTAATACTCATATCTGATTGATACACGTCTGTAAAAACCCAACACACACACACACACGCACGTGATGCACAACCTTTTTGAATTGGCTTTGATTCTTGAAATTCTTTGTGATTGTATCTCATGCGACCTGGAACAAATAACCTGTAGGATTAGTTCTCCATTTGCCTGGTATCAAATTGTTTGATATAACTCAAGAGAGTAACGCTCTAAAATTATGTATATATAAAAGAACTAAACAGAGTTCCATTAGCATTAATACCAGGGGTATTTTTACATACATAATTCATTATAAATCTAATTCTTTTTCTTTGAACTCAGTGGGCATGGTACCGACGCGAATTGATCCGTTAATGCAGATGGTGTTTCCATGCATATTGCATTAAAGGCTTGGTAGAAAGATTATGAATGTTTAAACAAAATAAAAAAATAATAATGCAAGGTTTGGTTTTCTCCATCTATACCAGCCTCTGTCAAATTCACAGAGTAAGACTATAAGTAGCATTGCTTAGACTTGCTTTCCGTCGAACTTTTGTCAACAACATAAACGAAAGATAAATAGAGTATTGTTGATCGACATATCGTACAGTAATAGAGTAGAGAGTAGAACTTTATGTATCTGCTCTTAAAGCCCCCATAACACCGAACTAGTTCTCAATACGTTCTGGAAAATGTTGTCAAACGTGCTCAAACTGTGTGCAAACGGAGTTGAACGTACATGTATTAGCAACTGTTAACGATCTGTTTAAGAACTTCATGGACGGGCTCTAGAACTTTGAGCCTGTTCAAAATTGAACGAGGTAGAACTAGTTAATAACGGGTATAGACTGACTACGGACTGGCTTGAACTGCCTGGAAACGGCAAATTTACCCGATCTGAACTTGATTTGAAATGACTGTGGACGGGGTACAGACGAGATAGACGTATTGAGGACTGTTTATGAACGAAATAGGGTCGTATTATAGACATTATTTACAAATTCTACTCCGACTACAACCCGTTTTACGATTTTTTCTAGGACGATTCCAAAACGTAGTGAGAACTAGTTTGGTGTGACGGGGGCTTAAGGAATTCACACCCCAGTTGCATAGACGCGACCGACAACTGAGAGAATACAAATGACTTTACCCCCCGAAGAGTCCACAATCGGTCGGTTTTGCATAGGTTTGCAGTCGATTAGGAGGTGTGACCGTGGTCTATTTAAACACCTCGAACTTTCAAATGATGCACAGATCCATAATTATCTGGCTGAATGATTTGGATGACACAATTGAGTTGATACATTGGAAGACCGCGGAAATGTAATTAAAGCTGCCTTCTGCCCTGGTATGTCGACACATCAAAGAAATATTTTTTTTGGGGGAGGGGAAGGGTGAGGGAGTGGGCGCTACCAACTTTAATATTAGCTATTCATTGATTAACGTTTACGCCATAATGTAATATCCGATCAGGGGGATTTGGTTTCCGGCTAGAATTCCCGATGAAGAAAGCATTTTTGAAAAGGCAACATGGAAATCTAACAAATGCACAACAATTTCAGTCCTGTTTAATATAAAGCAGAATAAACCTACTCTATGCCATGTGAGACTTTTCTGGTAGTTACACACGAACAGCCTTTGACTGTTAATCTAATTGATTGTGCTGTATACGAAAAAGGTGTTACTTTCGAGTAAAAGGTCTATGACGCACAAGCTAGGCTCCTCTGACAAGGCGACCAAAGACAACGGGAGACCACAGAGAAGAGCCACTTGAAACATTTACGACGGCGCTAATCACGAGCCGAAATATTGATGTAGAAGTAACGCAGAGATGTTAGATTATGTATGTTGCCTCGTTTCAAGTGTGTTACATGTTGGCTAGCATAGATCACCCAATTCCCAGAGGCTTTTCACTTTAATTCTACAAGAAGCCGTGACTCTAAGAATACACGATGACGAGAGAAGCGAAGCGAAGCTTGGCCTCTTTATCGAGAACCTCAATCCGTCGAGGCACACCAATAATTCATGTTATAATTCATAGTATGTCTCTATCAATCGCCAGCTACATCTGTAGCCCTGTTCAGTTTATGCCTAGAGCCATATCGTCTTCAAAGTGTGAAGCTGGCATTGATCTCCTTGGTATTCAATTCTCAAGGATATTGCTTTGTTACAGAAGAAACAGTCGTGACCCTGCGCATGATCTGTTCCTCCCTCCAGCTACTGTCTCGAGAGAAAGAGGTCAAAGACAGTCAAAGTTTTCATAACATTTCAAAATGGTAAATGTTGTAGCTTAGTAAGACATTTCCTTTCATTCCTATTCGACGATTCTATGAAATCGTAAACTAATCATGATATGGCTCGACATTTTCATATCCATTTAAAACTTTTGTTCTTATAACAAATTATCATTTTAATTCAGTAGCTGCCAATGCTCGGAATTAACATGGTTCTTGGAGCCAGAAAAATTGGAATAATGTCAACTTTGGTTACTTTCAATCAAGCGTTTTGTGGGGGGGGGGGGGGGGGTACTAAAGTCAGGAAAGCGCCTAGAGTATCACACTGAATAATATTATTCTATAGTCATGCCCAAGAAAGTTTCACCCTAAAAATAAGGATTTATTGAAATCATGATACCTAATAATAACCTTGGTGATCAGTCGACTTTGACTTTGTGTACATGCACCTGATTCTCAAACTTTTGAGTACAAATTGATAAAGATTATCAGGGTAGAAATCGATCTGAGACTCATACATATTAATATGAGGTAGGATTCAACGCGAAGGTCCGATTGATCAACATCTATATACCTGGAGCGATTTGTTAAGCTAACGTGGGCGTAAAGGTTCCTTGCTGATCATTGCGGGGTCTACACTACCTGTCTCCAGGACAGGGGATATGTAGATCCTCAATGCTAACAAGTTACTTAAATCTAAAAGGCGTCTTGCTTTTTATGGGTCGAGCATTTTGGATGTAGAGGTCGCCGCTCCTCACCCACACTCATTCTTCTCACGTTCAGCTTTCACACGCTCTGCACCTTCGATCTAATTATCTACCATACACCTCGTGCTCCACAATCAACTCAAGAGAGGGGGTGCTTGTATTGGCCTATCAAGGAATCTAGGGTGGAACGGAGGGTGTCTTTGGGGTGTAGCTCGTGTACTGTCGAGGGAGAAACCGCTTTATGAGGGGGAAGAGTGTTTTTAAATAATTAATGACTGATTTACATGAGCTGAAATGTCTGACAGGGCCACAAGTTATGTATTTGTGGCGATATTATCATGTTTTATGATGGAGGGCTACCTGATCGATGTTGTGAAAATGATTAGCACAACATTAATATCAGGAATGCACACTTAAAGCAGTGGCAAGTTATAGACGCGTGAGTGTGTGGGTTAATGACTGTGCGTGTACGTGCGGGTGCCTGTGAGAGCAAGCAATTACAACTTTAATGTTAACACAATGTTAGATTTAAGATGGGTACGGTCGTTCCGTCTGCCAATAGGAATGACAACAACACATCATGAACAGGAAATTAAGCACATAAAGATGTCGGATTGTTCGCCATGTCAAGATAGTCCGCCATGTCGGTTTGTTAGATATACAAGTGATTTGTGGGTTCCTGGGTTTATAACGTGCCCGGAATCTCAAGTGAGCGACAAGAGAGGGTAGTAACATAGTACATAACGAGCCCCTGGCCTGGATCAAACTTACCATGACTGAATGGCTATAGTCAATATAAATGAGGAACGAGGAAGATCGGCGTAATTGGCATGGAATGGGCAATAGAACACATACAACGTGTCACCGAGTCGGTTCACACGAGGACGAGAGTTGAGACAAGGAAAGGAATGAAGGAAGAGGAGAAAAGAGGGGGGAAGAGTGGAAGAGGGAGGGGAAGAGGAAGAGAGAGAGAGAGAGAGAGGATGAGGGGGGGGGGGGGTGTAATAAGAATGTTTTATAAACGACTACAGAAACAAAGAAAAAGAGAGAAGGTTTGATTTGGAAAGTAATATTAAAACATGTTTCCACGTCAGAAATCAACAGTCAAAACACTTCCTATTGCCACTCTTATTGAATTTGAGTGGGTTTGTAAAGAATTAAAGAAGTTCTCTTTTCATCTTTTTATTGAAAACATGAATAATACCACTCCGTGTTTCGTATTATCGTGGCACATACCATTATCACGTACGTCTTTTCGGATGCAAATTCGGGATGACATATATTCATTAAAGAATAAAAAAAAACGTAAATGCCAACGACCGATCCATCATTTGCCATCATACAGTATGTTTCATAGGGAGCAGGATTGCTCAGTCGCAAAAGTCAGTTGCTCATCCATCTTTGGATGTTTCTCTTTCTTTCTTCCACTCTATTTCCTGTCTTTCTTTCTTTTTTTTGACCCACATTGTGAAATATACCTGGCGATGGCAAAACATTCTGAACCCCACAGAGTACAAGCCAATTACGTTTACCTTGGTCGCGAAAGACACCGACCAGCAAATCGTGGATATCGAATAATGCGATGAGAATGATGGGCAGTAATTCAGTGGCTAGCAAGCCTCGTCAAGAACCTATCAGAATAGGACTTGTTGCCTCTCATCAATGCTGCAATCGACCCCAACCAAAAAGCGAAAGGGCACATCTACTTTTCGAGGGGGAACTCCATTTTGTTTGTTTCATTGTCGTGTGATTCGTGTTAATAGTGTACATGTATATTGCGGTTTGTTGTTTTCTGAAGAGTTACTTATAGCCAGGGTGCCCTATCTTAAAATAGGATTGCTTAGAAGGGCTTTAACTTGTTTTTAAAAGAATATGAGCTAACGGAATTCTGGCCCTCGGCAGATTACTGGGGATTTTTCACAGTCTTGGTTACTTATTGAGGTTGGATAGGACTATATGACACAAACAGAATCGAGATAAGACGCGTAAGTCATGTTAGTTGTACAACGTTGATCCAGAGTCTTCTCCCGCCACCAGCAAGCAGATATCCCGATAGAAAACATTTTGCTTTACTCCGTAGTAATAGTAGACAACACGAACTTTCAATCTCAAAATTGGAGTAGATGGAGCAGATTTAAAGCTATCCTGGTTAGCATTTTATTTCTCCCTTATTTTCATAGTTACTTCTAGGAGAATATTGTTTTACAAAATCTCTCCCAACCATGACAAAATACGATAGACCTCGCATCAATCAGGAGAAGAAACGAAGTTAGAGATGTAAAGAATTCCAAAGCATATCCGATATGTCTTGCAAAGACCATAGCAATGTCACGGACAGAGGGGGAGGTATAACCTCAGTATGTGCGTCACCTAGAAATTGAATTCATGCGACATGATTACGACTCAAACAAAAAGAATATTCTTTGGTTGCACTAGATACTCCGACATAGGAAGCTCCCTTCAAGGACACGGGCAAATACGGAGCGCCATTTCACAAGTATCTCTACTCGAACGCCACGAACTAGTGAAACAAAAAGCCACCTAATTTATGTTCCAAATTTGGAACGTGCTTTTGGCGGGAAAAGCAAGATTATACGGGCCGCTGGGATGACCTTTTCGACTTACATAAGGCTCCAACGTGCAAATATAATCAGAGATTCGTCGGGGGTAGAATAATTCGTCTGCCAGCCAGGCTTTGACCATGTCACCAAATCCGTCCTGTTCGAAAACAGTGTGCATACAATTCATCAGACTTTCTTATTTTGTTCTTTTCGTCATTTTGTCCGACAAATCTAAATGATTTTAGACGGGAAAGCTTTTACGAGTGAAAATCATGTTCGTGTCCGTTTTCCAGTCAATTTGTCAGAGTAATATTCTTCCTCCTTTTCGTCATTTTCTCAGAGGAATTTGATGTTTCTAGACAAAAAGCTTTTACGCGTAAATTCGTCAAAAGTTGTAAATGTTTGTAGCACAGATCTTTGGCGACGAGGCTTATATTGATATTTATGTCCCCGTTCTGTATATTGCTTTCGCCATTTTGTATTAATTCAATCTTTGTTTACGCCTGTTGATATATCTTCTATTGCAAAAAACAACAAAACATTATTACATTAATTTGTACCGCATAAACATGCATAATGCACTTTAAACTTTGGTTGAGACTGTCTTTCTTATAAAAGCAAGGCGACCCATATGTACATATAATTTTTGCTGAAAACTGAATACTAACGTACTTATTGCATGTCATGAAGCAACCTCGTCAGAATAAACTCGAAATGACATGTGTGATCTTTGCCGTGTGTCCACGGTGATGAGAGAGCGAGACGGTGAGCTTTATCCCCGCCGCAGCTCCGGTGGAATTACACGTGTCATGCGTGTTCATATCTTCATCAGGCCACAGACTGCATCAAGAAGATTAAAACAAACAACTCAAGGAGGATTTCGAATTACTGGTGTGCAAACAAGCTCCGCCAAGCACTACGTGATTCTGTCGTCTTATTCACCATGTATATCATCTCATTTTTAATATCGTGACGAATTTTGCGAACTAGGAGAGCAGCGAACAAAATATTCGTCATCTCTGTCGGAGAATCTATGTATAGATTTGATAATCTCTCTGGACACATCAATAACATCCTCTCTTTATTATCAATTTAAAAGTAAAATATTGTTTTCCCTCGAGCAGGCTCTTGTAAAACTCTGATATTGGTATCATCGGTCATTGAACAAGAAATAAATACGAAGATATTCATATATCAATGATCCCTGTCAACTTGTTAGTGCTTTCATCCATTATAAATTATACTCTGGCAATGGAATACAACGAGAATGATTTATATGGTTATTAGTTTATCGTAAATATTGGACAACAGTTATTTTTTCGCAAATTATGTTATAGTATTGGCCCTGATCATTTATCGTACTTCTAATAAAACTTAAATCAAGTTTGACATTTTAATGACACAAATAGTTGTTTTTTCTTCTTTATAACTTGGTAGGCTTAACATTTGGGATGCAAATGTAGACACCAACGTGATTGTAAATTCAGATGGACTAGATTAAACCCTCCGTTATATCTATCACTTTAAAGGTAATACAAAGTTTTGGGAATTTTTGAAAATTGGATGGTGGTGATTCTTTTCAATTTTGATATATTTGGATGCTCCTGTGGATGTAATAAAATCACTAGAAAATTTAGCCCCTAAAACACTTTTGCTTTCGAGAAAAATTGAATATAAAAATTTACCGGTGCTCCCGGTAAATTCTGATAAATTTCAAATAGTGCCGTACGGCCGTACAATGGTAGCTGCGACCATGAAACTTTCAGAATATGTAGTTGTGATATATAATTTCCAAACAGGAATAGCTAATCGGTCGATTTTAGTCAAGAAACATTGTTTTATAGCCTAATTAATATCTTGACCTTGAGAGGGAGCTATACAACATAAGGAGTTTATTATTTATAATTTTATAACTTTGGGATCGATTTCAACTGCGACAACGATCACTGAATATTGTAGGGTCGCATATGCTTCCAATATGTTCATTTGAACCAAATTCATGACCCCATACCAAAACTTTGCAATACCTTTAAACTCCTATATCTAAGGAGTGCGGGTAATGTTAAAAAGGAAAATATAATTTTGTAGGAATTACATACAATGGCCACAATTTTACAAATATGTTTTTATTACTACTTACCGTTATTAGCATAATCATTACTATTATTATCATTATTAGTATAATAATTATTATTATCACTATTATTATTATTTTCATTATTATTAATATTATTCCAAGAAACTCTTCATTATTATCATAACTACTATTGCTATGACTATTATATACACCATCTTGTATAATAGTGCTAATGAAGTCAACTAATTAAAGACAAGACGATTTGAAAAGATAACAACCTTTTGGAAATTGCCTATAGAAAATACACCTAAATGAAAGGACAATAAAGACATAAAGAAGAGTATTGAAAAGAGGAATGCCACGTTTGGGGTTTAATCAGTGCCTCTTGTATAGCACTGATTGTTCTATTGAGAACAAGTAATCATGCTTTTGAAGGTTAATTCACTTATGGTACACAATCTATGTTGTTCCTTTTTTATTTTTCAAAAGACGGGAGAGAAGAATAAGGTTAATTAATAACCTTTCCCTCACAATTAAGCACATTTTTCCTCTGCTTGTTTAGCAGTGCTCGCACCTAGGAAAAACACAGGAACGTCATCAAACAGTCTATGTATAGCCATGTACCGCATCGACATTGTACATAATTTATTTAATACACTGCGCTGATGAACGGTGTATTATATACTACCGTTTGGTTGGCCTATTTCCTCACCGTTACAAGGCTTATATTTTGTTCCATTCACTTTTGACAATTTATCTATCCATTGAGTTCATGATTACTTGAACTTGCGAGGAATTATTTTTAAATAATTTATTTTTTTAATTATTTATCATTCCCAGAGCATAGGTAAATGGTTAAAGAAGCAAGCACACACATTTTGTCCTTTTCGTCAACCAATACATTCCCTAAAAATATGTATTTACAATGTAAAATGATTTAATTGGAAATGGATACTTTCTTGACTGCAATACAGGTAGAGATGTCGTGGAATAGGGGTTCATTCACTTGGCGCTCAATCTAAGGGTTAATGGTTTGAATCCTAGCCAGGCACTGACGTCATTTGGTTAGGCATTAATCCAAATTTACCACTCTACACCCAGGTGGTAATGGGTACCTGATTATTGCTGGGATACCTGATAATTGCTGGGGCCATATTAATTGCAGGGCCCTCAGGAAAAAACAGCACTGAAGCTGATGAGGCTTCCCTGCATACACAACATTTTATTATTATCATGATTGTGTCATGACACCGGATTATTTTATTTGGGAGTCTTTGTTTCTCTTCATAATCACATCACGACAAGGTGAATTGGCAGGACTAATGGGGTTGATTAATTAACGAATTTTAAAGAGCTCAAGATTATTTTTCCTTTTCTGTGAAAACCGTCTTGCAAATATTCCATTCTGTCTTGGGTATCTTAAGCCGCTTTTTTGTAATGTTTATAACTCGTTTTCCCCTTATATATCGGTCATCTTCATAAAAGAGACGTTTCTATCATCTTTTTCTCCTTTTCGTACATCCTCTCTACCCCCCCCCCCCCCCATCTTCCTTCTTCTTATCTAATGCATATTGATCTATCCAGTCCATGTCGTGAACATAGAGGGCTAGGTTCATGCAAATAATGGGGGAAAGACATTCGTGCCATCCTGACATCGGGCACATAGTACGAAAGCGGGTCATCTGCTTTTATCCTACCGTGTATGTGTTCAGAGTATCAGGGTCCCGCTGCCTAAAACCTAGCATTGATTTCGACTTTGCCATTAATGGTATATAACTTTCATGGAAACCCTTGATGTGATTGGCTGTACAGTTGAGTGTTTCCATAGTAGTTTAATGGTAATATTGATGGCAAAGTTACCATCGGTGGTAGGTTTAACGCACCGGGGCTCAGGATGCATAGTATTTACACGTGAATCGTATAGCTATACGATGAGAAATTAATTTTCCTTAGTCTGAACGTCGTATCAAGAAACGTCGCATTAAACGAGACATCGTATAGCAAAACGCCTGTTTGAGCATCGTTCCAAACGAAAACTTGATACATAATCAGGGTCCCGCTCTAGTATGAACGTCGTATCGTACGGAAATCGTATAACTGGGCGGGGCTTATTGTGAGCTGTCATGTCATCTGACCTCTTAAAAATTAGATTCTTGAAACGACGTTTCGTTATACAAGTTTTAATCTAAAAATAATAAGTATAACTGCCTGGTGTCTGAACGGGGTAACGGTCTACATGTCTTCGCGCCAGAATCATCCCCTCGCCTGCGGGACCCATACCAATATACACCCATCCGTTATTACCAATCCCGATCGATTTGACGAGAAAAGCGATCAGATTATTGTATTTTAAATGGACGGTGTTTAATTTCGTGATACCCTAGATGCTCAATCGACATGGCTTAATGAGGGAGATTCATCACGTGTCGCCTTTATTACGATTATTGATCAGCCTAGCTGCGTTCCTGCGAATATGAACGGGAAATTGTACCCTGTTTTCGACCTGTTGTATACGCCCCTGTCTAGGAATGTCATGAGGTTTCTAGTGCAAAATATCTCGTCGTGAGTGGTTCACGATCATTTTACTTAGAACCAGTACGTGCCTAATTTATGTTTGTTTCGTGATAGCTGACGAAGGAAACCAACATCACATCAAAAAGTGCCCCCCCCCCCGGACCTCAAAATGAATTCTATGAACAGGACAATTTTAATCCATTAATACTCGTGCCTGTATCGTCATGCATCCACAAGTATATTATTATTGCGATTCAATTGACCATAAATATGACGATGTCACATTGTCGTGATATCACAAGTGCTTCGTAAATGAACATTCGTTGATTTATTTGAATTTCCTACTTTATTTTTTCATCCGTTTGAGATAATAAATGATAGTCTCCGAGGATCTACATAGATGTGTTCTTATATACATTTTTTAAACAAATTTTGTTCGAATAAAGGAAGCCTAGATGATAGCCAGTTAATAACTTTTCTTCATTACTTCTTCCTGTTTTTGTTTTCATTTTCTGTTCATCCAGTCATTAAAGCCCCTTTAAAGTGTTGGGAGCCACAAATTCGCCAACAATTTGATGGAAAATGTTCACTTAAATTGTTTCATAATGTGAAAGAGGGTGCCATTTTAGACACATTTCTGCAAAGACCCCCCCCCCTCCCGAAAAAAAAAATGTGTTTGAAGACAATTATTGATAACAGAATACGTAACTCGGGTTTTCTGTTGTACGCATAAAACGTAAATTTTGTATTCTTTCCTCAGTATTCGTACCCAAACACATTTTTTCTAAAAATCATTGCAGAAATGTATCTGAAATGACATCCTCTTTCGTTATATGATACTATTTAAATGAAATTTTGCCATCAATTTTTTTTTTTTTTTTTTTTTTTTTGGGGGGGGGGGGGGGGGGGGGCTCCCAACACTTTAGAGGGGCTTTAAATGTTTGTTTGCGTACGTTCATTTTATGCACTCCACATTTTGTTTTATGATTGTCACACTATCTCATGTAATTTCACGTTTGGTGTAAATTGTTTTCATCTTTAACTAAATGTTAAAGTTAAATAATGTTGAATTGAAATGGCTGATATTGAATTAAATTGAGTTGATCGACCGTTTTGAATCGCGTCCAAGCAATGTCCGTGTGATATAGAAATTAAGGGATAATGTTTCGTTATTCTTATCTTGTTCTACTCGACGCTGAATCTTGAGAGGTCCAGACGATTTTATGAAGAAAGAACAAATCAAGACGGCGGACCTCATTCTAAACCGATCAGAATACCAAACTACTTTCTCACTTTCACATCTCAATTAAATTGAATTGAATCGATTGGCCATTTTGAATGGCGTCCAAACAATGTTCGTATGATATAACTTCAAAATATAGAAATTAAGGAATAATGTTTCGATATTCTTATCTTGTTCTACTCGACGCTGAATCTGCGGAGGTCCAGACGACTTTATGACGAAAAAAATGAAGACGCCGGGCCTCATTCTAAACCGATCAGAATAACAAACTACTTTCTCAGTTTCACATCTCTCCGTCATGATAACTTGTCGAAATACCGCTGTCAGGAGGTCTGACATTGTTTATGGTTTAGAAATATTCCGCAAGTTCTGTTTTTGTCAACGGGCCCTATTTCGATTCTATTCCTACAACAACATAGGCACACGCCAGGTCGCGAGGCGACGTACGAGTACAGGGTGTATCAATAGAAGGAAAAGTAGGACACGCTTTAAAATAGATTTTACATAATTCGGGCAAAGATTCTACATGATTGGTTTATAGTTAACGGGTATATTTGAATTTTATGAAAATATGAACATCAGTAGTCCTTATTAAAGGCACCTCATTCATTTACTTGTAAAGTGCATTGATTAAAATGCTATACTTTAAGCTCATTGTTTTCATTTCAACAGTATCTTTGATAATGTCCTATATAACTATATCTGCAAATTCGTTGTGTAACGACTTTACACAACATTGTTTTACAATCACTACACATGGGGTGGTGAAATGAGCCATGAAGCACCCGACTTATGTAAAATTGTTTATATGAACGTCCTATTTTAATAGCTGAAACCAACACCAGGAAATAAGTTTGCGATTTTTATTTTCAAACATTGACAGCTTGGTATCTGTCAATGTAATTGGCCAACACAAAGATCGGAATTTTACTATATCAGTACGTTTCTCTCTTCATGAATATACCCAGGTAGACCTGTCATGCATTCAGTCTATAAAAGGATTGTTAGTTCACAAGCAAAGTTATCGACTGCATTAAGCATTTGTCTCGAACCCTTTCATGGCGTTTATCGTACATTTAGTACTTATTTCGCGGGATAGTTGAACTGCTCAAGCCCTCAACAGACGACAATTTGATTTATGTCCCAATGTTTTCGCGCGAACATTAAATAAAAATTGATTTAGCGGTATAGGTGCTATAATGGGCCCACTGCTCGAAGATAATGAGCATGTGGTCGACGTAATTGGATTATTGGGCTACCGTGTAGAGCTATGTCGATGGGTGAACCTACAGAACGGGAGGAAACTTCGCGTGCCAAACGCGTTTGTATATACAGATGTTGGAGGGCGCGTTGGGGAAAGACATGGGACGAAACATGCCCTGATGAAAGGCTCGGTTTCAGAGACCCTATCACATAAACACACATCGTCACCACATAACACGCAACGCGTCACTGCAATTTGCTTATCGCCACGCATAGGCTTTGAAGAAATTGTGCGGTTTGTGATGAGTTATCGGGGACGCGGAACGGGGACACGTGTGGCGAAGTGGCGAATGAGAGCGGACCCGAATCGCAGGCGTTTAACTTATGCAAACAATGAAGTCGTGTTTGAAAATCCCTTTAGCTTTGTGTTCCCCATGTGTTCGTGCGAAGGGTGAGAACGAATGATGATATTCAACATATTTAGATTTGGCGGTGCTACACAACATGTGCCACCATCAGCTTTAGATGTGAAGTCATTCTCCACAGTGTATAACTAAGTTTCTAACGGGGGCGTTGTGGCGTGCGCCTGTAATCCAACTAAAAGAATGGAAGTTACAAACTGATTTAGCCGAGGACGCAGGTTCGAAACTGAGTCACATCTTTCTGATGGTGACGTTTAAAGATCGGTCCCCAGACGTAAATAATCATATCTGATTGATACACGTCTGTAAAAACCCAATTACACACACGCTTAGTGGCATAAAGAGCAATATGCGAACTTGAATGTCGGAATGAGAAGATGAGAACTTATAGACCACATAAATAAAAAGATGATAACTTATAGAGAACCGAAGAAGAATATGAATCTTGAAAGACGGAAAGAGAAGATGACAAACGAAATAAGCTGAAGAGGACTATAAGAAGGACAGGACCAAGAACAATGACATAATAGAAGAGAAAAGGAATTTGCTATAGAGTGAACCAAAAAAATAAGACCAAGACAAGAATAGGAAGGTGACTTACATACATATAGATAAAAAAGGAGCTCATTAGAAAAGCAAGATGAGATAGGGAGACAAAGGTGGATGAGAGATGGAAAGAGAGAGGGGGGGCTACATAATAATGCTAAGTGGGATGATGGACGCCTGTATGTCAATATGGCCTTATATTCGAAGAAACTGGATCTTTATGGATTTCAAAATGTAATGATCTAATGAATAAATCCCTAACACAGCAATCAAAATTTGCAAAAGAATATGCGAGCATTCTCTGAAAGAATTACCGGTACCAATCTTTTAAATAAATCCGAAAATTATGGAAGGCTTTCAAAGTACTAATGTGAAAATAAAATGAACAAATCCCCTTAAGAAAACATACTCTGTAAAAACTGTGGAAGCATACGGTAGCATTTATTTGAAAATCTTATAACAAATCCGCTTATAACAAAAGTAAATTGCAAAAAAAAAAATGATGGAGGCATTAATCAGCTAAAATGGAGCGGAGTTGAGCACCATGTCGATGAACCAATGTCTATACTTGAAGAGTCCTAGTTTTTATTTTTAGATCGCCATATACAAAACAATGTAGAAAGTGAAGCAATCGTATAATATCACAATACGAAAGAAGGGGGCGTGGGTTTAAACTGTTCAGTAAAATGAATACCAAACATAAATCACAAAATGCAATATCCTCACATGATTCATGTCTTCTAGCATCGCACAACATTCTCTTTTCGCAATTTAATAACATGGAGCAGACATGCATGCCAAAGGGCACTTTTTTGTGTATATAATTTCTGCAACAAATTGATTAAGGTTATGTCTGAGCCTGGTCAAGTTGGGAAAGGGGAATATGATTTGAAATTGGGTGGTACTTCCTAACGATACGTTTCCTTCGTTTTAAATCATTTCTTCATTTTCTGCATGTCTCATTGTTTCTTTTTAGTTGATATCTTGTTTTAATATTTATAACATTTTTTTTCATTATTGTATTATATCAATGTTATCATCGTCTCCCTCTCACTTCAACTGAGAAAGAGAGGGCGAGAGAGAGGGAGGGTCACCTCCTCTCTCTCTCTCTCTTTATGTCACTTTACCCCTTTCTTTATTTCTCTCTTTCTTTCTTTCTTCCTCGTCTCCTTTCTGATCTTCATTTACTTCTCTTTCATTTCATGATGTTTTGACTCTCTGTCTCTATCTCAATTTTAGTTCCAGCTTTAATTGATATGTAATGTCAGAATGTAACTATCAATATTCAAGCAAAACACATCGACCCGTTTTCTAATAAAATAAATTCATGAAATATCCAAATGTGCCGGTCTAACGTGTTTTTTTTTATATACTTTCTATGTTTAACATATTAAGTTATTCTTTTGATAATGATATTGTAGATGTATTTCATTATGTGACACAATTTCATTACCAATAACACAACGTTAGCTGCCAACCTACTTCCCAATAAAATGTTCGTAAAGAAAACCATCTTTTTCCCTTTCATTGTATTCTTCAGTCGCAACATAATCAACTTATTGTACTACCATTTTTATTCTTCTGGCCTCTCTCATTCTCAAAGACACATTCATGTCATTGTCAATAATTAAAGTCGCATACTGACCCATTTTCAAATTAAAATATTTGATAAGACTACCGATAGGAGAAAGAAAGACGCTTATTACCACAAAAACCCAAGTACCCAAACAACACGTTTTTTTTAGATTTGAAATGATAAACGCTGTACAGAAAATTTAATATAATTATGGTTGCTCTGAGTGTAGAACTATTTGTTATCACAGTGGCGGATCCAGGATTTAGAAACTCAGGTTGCGCACCACACCTTACTTTCCAACGCTCCCTGGTGTGTCTTATTTACAAATTTCTATATTGCAACCAAAACTAAATGATTTTATATATAAATAAGATACATAGGAATGGTAGAACTAATTTAATACAAAACGTCGAAGAAACTGAATTGGAATGGGAAAAGATAGGGTGCGCTAAAAATAGGACATTGGACCAAGTGAGAGTTGTGCACAGCTCCCACACTGAGCGGTACAAATATCGTGTGGATATGCACATTCTAATGCCTAGTTCAAATCTAACTGATTGATCTCCGATTAGTCTAGTTAAAAGTAAAATAGGTCTATCGGAGAAATGTGGGACTTACAGGTGGAGTAAAAAAGTCAAAATCAACTGCGAGCTACTGTGACATTAAAGTAGTCGAAACAAATGTCTCCGACGCTTTAAAAACTTTTTTTTTCTCCTGACACTTGAACAAAGGCCTAAAACACCCCCACAATTTCGATATCATTATTCACTTCGCTAACAGAAACCTAAATTAGGGAGATTTCGTAGGTTTAAATTGCCATATCCAGTGGTACTTTCTTTCTCGAAATCGGATCATCAATTGTGGGTTAGCTTGAGATGGAGGGGGCGCTGCTCCTGCGCCCCCTCACGATATTACGCTGCTGGGCAAAAGAGGGAACCTAGGGGGAGTCCTCCTGATAAAACATGAGTTACCCTGGGGAAAGAGGAGGAGCTCAGAAAATAGTAATCCATACCGGATCGATTCGATACGTATCAGTGCCCTCTGGCTAACATTGCTACGATCATCTGGGCTTACAAATTTGTTGCTCGTCCCTCGCTCGTTCGTAATACTAGGCTTTGCCCAGCGATTTACAAATGCGCCGCAAATCCCAGAGCTTTGCAAATTTGATAATTCATAATGCTGAAATAATTGTATTCATAGCAGTGAGCGTAGAATTACGCAGTTTAATGAATATTTTGACGAAAACGTATTTCTCATTTCCTGTTATTAGTACTTGGATTATATCGGATACTCTGAGATACTAAATCTAAGGAATCCTCATGTTTAATGTTATCTTACGTATATTTCTCAAGAAATGTTTATCAAGAAAATTGTCTAAGGATCAGCCATCAAGCAGCTTCCGATATCTAAATATTTTACCTGCTCGTTCACAGACACTCTTGTGCGGGATGGGAATAAGCAAAACTCTGCCCGGAAATTCACGGAACCCTGATCCTAAGGCTTAACCATGTCAAAGCCCTATAACCTCTATGCCCGGCCTTAGGACCATCATTTTAAGCCTTAATGACCTTTATTCTGATGTCTAGCTGTACGATTACTATGTCAGGAAATACGTTTATTACACCAAGACATAAACGATCAGTATATTCGGATCTAAGAATATTTGCGCGGTGCTTGGCCCCGCAGACCACTCCGTCTGACTATGCAATTTCCGGCCTAAGGACCATTATGCCTGGCACTATGCAACAATTGTTTCTGGCTTACTTGGTCCAGTCTTATAACGTATATGTCTTGTGTTAATAGACTGTCCAGCCCTACGACCTCTAGATCAGCCACGCGACACCTATGTCTAAAATACAACTTTGTCTGATACACGACCACTTTGTAGTGTCCGACCTGAAGATGATTGTGCCCGAATTTACGTTCGGCCACTATTTCCACCCTTATGATCACAATGGCCAGCCTATGACCACACGATCATGACCCATTCTACTACATTCATCTTCATATTCACGTTCATCATTGGTTTACAAAAATAAAAGTTATGACAAGTTATGTGATAGCAAGAAAATGGTCCGTCGCATGAAAAGTTCCGCTTCCAACTTACAGTCTTGAAAATACAATTTATATAACAATCTGTTACCCCCCCCATGCGCATGCGTCAGAACTTGTAATCTTTGAACGCGGTTCCTTAATAAACGCCCACAAACTGATCTTATGTTCCCCAAGTATAATCCTAATGGCATGATGATTTACACATGATACAAAATTGACACGCCTATGTAATCCTTACTGATTTGTGCGGATGTGCAAAACAAAATAGTAGACGTTAACACGTGCATAATTTGAAATACATTAGTAAACAGGTCCGTTGTACACAAATGATGATATTTAGAAATTTTTAAAAACATGGTGGTCACTATTACCCTTATCGCAATAACTAAAAATGTGAAAACCTTTTTTGCATTTTCATACTTGATGTGGGAAAAACAAAGTCGTTTATCTGCTGTTGAATGTGGCCCCAAGCCCCCCCCCCCCCCCATTCGGAATTGTCGCGCAATGCCCCTGTTTGGTCCTTGCATGTTTCATGACCTATCAGCAGCTCTCAATTTTCATTTTGCTGAATCTCGTCTTAAGACGACTTCTTTGTATTTCCTTGCCGTGCGTCTAGTATGTATGCAAAGGCTGGGATCTTCGAGTCACTCCAAACATCTTTAGACGTAAGCCTAGAGGAAGATTGACGAACATGATCTACAGTTGGAAGTAATCTTCACTGAGCTTTCACTGCCTACATGTTTCTCGGTCTAAAACCTTGCCGTTCTAAAAAACCAACAATAATCTTTACTAATGCCATAATCATGGGGGGATATAGCATATGGTAACTTGATACCATCAGATTACAACAAAATATAATAATAATTACAAAGCTTTTAGTAGTATGAACAATAATTATTGGAGCTTAACAAAGTGTTGACCAAGGAGCTGTGTTTTGTGAGTGCGTGTGCGTGGTGTGTGCTTGTTTGTGTTTATTGGAGCATCGATAATCATTTATTTTTCCTTTTGTTTTTCTAATTTCTTCTTAATGTAACCCTTCAAACTACATGAAAGGGCTCATGAAGCCTGGGTTTATTGTTTGAAGTGGTATTTCAATAACAAATAAAGTCCACACCTTTTTTAAAACAATCTTTTTACGAGCTTGTCTTCTATCCTTATCGGAATGTGCAAAAAAAAAAAAACAAGAAAATGAAGAAAATGTGACATTTTATTTTCCTTATGTGTACCAATGTTGTACATTATGTTGCTGACTTTTAGACTTGCTAAAGTGGCTAAAGGGCACCAGACCAAGATGGAAACAAGTACTGACTCGGAGGAGAACGTTAAGACACGATGCTTTTTGACACTCCAAGGGTGTACCAAGAAAGCAGAGAAGAGAGATGTGTGGACAAATGTCAAAATCACTGTAAAAAAAAATCATTGATATTCTTATTCACATCCAATCATATTACCTGAAGGTGATCTCGACTTGAGGATGGGATTATTTTTTCACCTTTCCCTTCTTTTCTTCGATTGGAAGGGCTCGCCATGCCAATTGATTCGATTTTACAAGTCGAACAACCGTATTATGTTATTACAACTGGTTGTTTCTAAGCAACAAGTAAATATTTTCATATTGATTATAAAGCTTTCTCTTCGAGTCACGATGAATAAATCAAATAAGTTCCTTGAAGTTCACCTTCTAAACTTTAAGGTTTATTCTTGTCGTTTTGTACCAAACCTAGCAGGGGTTTTGCCAGAAACCTGTTGATACTACGTTACGATTTTCACCCAGGAATCACAAAGCTGAATGTGTTATAAACATGAAAAAATACATTCTGAGGGTTTTCGAAGAGGTTTTTGTCTAAGTGGTCTTGCGCAAACGCAATGTCATGTTGAAGGAGTAGGCGTTTAACAATTGCTTTGAGTTTGGCACATTTCGTGTTGTTCTAAACTGACATTTGAAAAGTGCCGAGCTCTTGGAAACGTTTGGTACATTTTCGAAGCGGGTGTGCAAATCGATATCAAGTCATTTCTAGCCGCAAATGTCATATTATGCTTGTAAGAAGTGGAGCGGGAAAGCTGAAAGGTCACGCAAGGTGTCACATTTGTCAGGTTAGAAAGAACTAACAATGTTACTCAAGAATCGTAGAGAGGAGAGACGAAGAAAATGGAGGTTTGTTTGAAGTTTCAGAACATCTGTCACGATTCTTCCTTCCTCGCAGAAAAGAAAAGTGCATTTTCAGTCAGATGACGGCTTTACTACGTCTTTGCTATTGGCGAAATAAAAGTCGTGTTCAACAGTACAGCCCAAAACTCTTTATTCAAATGTAGTTCTTGTGAAATCTCATAAAATTATCATTCATTTAGAAAGAATGACCAGTTTACAAAGAGAGAAATAGAGGGAAGAATCCGACAAGGGATTTCGGGGTATGGGGGGGGGGGGGGGGGGGGGGGTGGAGGAATAGAGAAATAGAAGGTGGGCTGCTTCAATTCTTCGAACAGATTGTCGTCATGCCTCCCACTAGGTGGCGCTCTCCAAATTAAAAGAGCACCCCCAACAACATCCCTTTAAAAATCATACATCATCTAACAAAATGAAAAAGTCTGAAACCAGGGGAAGAACCCTTATCACTTGGCAATATGACAAAAATACTCTATATCCAGCGACCTGAACATATGCTTGAATACAATCTCTCGTCGACCTGACTGAACTTGACAAATAAAGCACAGATTGACCACCGTGATGACATTCAACGTAGCCATGACACAAGGTACTAGTGATGAATGATGGCATAATGACCACGCTACGAACCAGGAGTTAAAGAGAAGAATAATTTCTGCGAGAGGTGAAAAATTATTTTGTAATAGCTTTTTTCATTCTTCATAAGAAGGATAAGTAAGTGTGGAAGGATGTCATACACCAAACAAAATGTCCCCTGAGAATAAGGAAACTAGTCCATTGTCCACGTATTGGAAACACGACGATAATTTGGTGAAGCAGCCACGACACGTGTGTATAGTCCCACATACCCATTTTTGGTAGTTTTCATCGAAATTGGGGTCGATTTCCTATCATTTAGATAATATCTGACCCTCTCAGTATGCACCTACTCTTATGTGATACATAATCAGGCGTTTCCAAACTCCTCCAGACAGTTTTATTTTGCGATGCTTTCGCATGACCAGAACTCAGCTCTATTTTGAAGTCATTGAACGCATCTTTCATCTATAGACATACCACATCGGACCAACAAGCATTCCGCCGAGGTTTGCATGATGAGAGAGATTGTATGGAGGCAATCTTTGAGTTCCTTGGGAACGAGATTTGCTGGAATATTCATGCATCAACCTTAATGTGACAAAGTGTAGTCAATGATCATAGCTACATTCATCTCCCTTTCTCTCTCTTAACTGCATTATTTTTTCTCACCTTTTAAGCGTATTAAATTGGGTAAAGTATATTCCATTAACTAGTAAGAAAACTTTATTTAAAAAGTATGGCATAATAATCGTGATTTATGGAAGTGTCGCTTTCCAAAAGTGAGAAAATACATCCTTTGCCAAGTTACGACGTAGGCTTAGACCCACTAAGGCTCTCTATCTGTTTTTCCTTCTTTCTCTATTCTATCTCGTTCTGTCTGTCTCTCTCTCTCTCTCACTTTGTCTCTCTCTATACTATATATATATTTATATAATATCTATCTATCCCTATTTCTTGCTCTTACTTTCTTTTTCTCTTTCTACTCTATCTCTACCATTTCCATTTTCTTCCATCTCTCTCTTTCTTTCTCTCTCTCTCTCCCATATTCTATTTACATAATCTCTCTTTATCTTTCTCTCTGTCTTTTACCTCTTTCATGATACATCGTACAGTGATCACAATTCGGCTGATGTACCCCGGGGATTGCGCAGCTTCAGTCTTGGGGTAATGGAAACCATCATTTTCTCCTCTCTTATTCACAGTTAACCCAGTTGTGTCCAGCCGATTCGATTAGAATGGCGTATGTGTAAAGCGTGCCACCCGATCAGGTTTCTTCGTCTGTATAGCTATGTCTATCTTCTCAAGGGCTACTTCATTAAGTTTTTGTTTCAAGAGAATACACGCTGCACTGAAAACAAAATAGGCTACTTTGTGTAGAGATCCATAACATGCATTGGGGGGATGATCGTGTTATAGATAACTGCATGGATTCCGGCCCGCACGTGCTAAGACGACAGAGTTGTGCACTACCTATTGAGCGCAGGACTTAGGAGTCATAACCATTCCGCTGATGATAGCCATTTTGACGGTACAAAGATCACTTTGAGATTCAGTGGGTACACTTATTAAGTTTCTTTGGAAGGCGACACAGATTGTGCAATGCTTAGGATAAAACGTGGACAACTTCGTCCACTTCTTGACTTTAAAATGGCATTGAAACGACATGTATATTCCGAGGAGAAAATGATAAAGACAATACCCTAAGGGCCTAGAGGGGGTAAAAGGGGAAAATGTATGATATATTTTCTTTTCTTTTCTTTACATTTGTTTGCGCCTACCTTACAGCGCCCCCTCCATTGATAGAAGGATCGCCGCGCTAGCGTGATTTTCTGAAACACATTCATGTTGGAAATTTACGTTGTGCCCCCCCCCCCTCCCCCCCAACCCTTTTGAGACTATGGACGGGGAGGGGACAGGAATAGAAGTACAAAATTATAATCGTACAAAACTTTCATGTATCCCCAGGGTAGGGTAGGGAGGGTAGGATTTTTGACTTTCTTTGCAACCTGTTTCTTAAAAAATGGTACTGCGGTCTGTTGGCGGTGTAGCCCTCCCCCTTCCCCTTCCTTGAATCAAATTCCTGTTACGAATTTTTCTAACTACAATTAATTAATTTTTTTTTTACAGTAGTTCGAGAGAACACTAAGGAAATCTACGATATCATAAACATGTATTTAGCTCTTCATCATCTTCCACCATTTTGTTCTACCATTACCAGTATGTAACCCCGTTGAACAAAGTGCCCTTTAAGAGAAATTTTGACGTCGTTATTTAGCGCAAATTGGAATTTTGCCCTCTCGTCGCATATAATGGGGCACTGGCTCTCGATGATCGTTCATACTATATTGATAGCACAGACAACCGAACGTTCTTTTATAAAATAAAGGCTTGAATAAATTGCTACCTGAGGGAGAATGATGTGAAAGGGGAAATGGGAATAAAATGGTCATGTTTAATGGAAGAGAGAAAAACGTCAGTACAGGGCAGAGTAGACATTTGGTTGAAGCTGTTGGATACTGAATTCTCTAACTCCATAAATAGATTATGGTTAATTTACTTAAAATGGGAGATATTATTATTGTTTTAAAATCTGATTGTGACCACTTTAATTGCCACCAGCTTGATATGTTAGTTTTGTGATCAGAGTATTTAATATTGCATTTTAATAGCATCATGTAATTTTACTTGATCATTACCGAGTCGATTTTGTTTGAATATCAAATTATCGTTATTGTTTTCAAACATGTCTGTATCATTTAATTTCATTTTCTGGGGGTCTTGGTGTAAAAGTCGGTCGCGAAATCAATTAAGTAAGCTCTCTTTGGGGGCGAAACGAGATGTAGACAAACTGGTGAAGTAACACATCGAATGTGATGATTCGGGAGAGCACGTTCGTGCTGCAACCCATTCATGCAACGTGCAGAAAAGTGCAAAATCCGAATCAAAATAATAATGTCTTCGACTTTCCCCCGTGTCGAATTCCCGGACCTCGGTTCAACGTTCTTTGCGAGATTTGCTGTGGGACTTTCCATAATGATTTTATCTATCACCCATTCCCCTGCTTCGAAGACTGATAAATGAAGGAAGGCTCACTTGCAGAGAGAGGAGAGAGAGAGAGAGCGAAAGAGAGAGAGTACAGGTTGCAGGGGTGTTGACTCGTACATATTGGAAATGAAAATTGGAAGGAGTCATTGTTTACACCCCTCCCACCTTTCCCAGCCGAGAAAAAACAACAGCAGACTAACAAAATGCAATAGGGAGTACGAGACAAAACAAACCAAAAACATCCCATCTCTCAGTTCCTGTTTATTTCAACTAAAACTTAAGTGCACAGATTTGTTTCAAGGTACTAAAAGCAAGGAGGTCTAAAACCAATCTTATCTCATGGTGGGGAGGGATGGGGGGGGGGGGTAGGGGAGGAAGAAGGAAAGTAATTATGTTTAAAAATGTATATTTATAACCGTAGCTATACACGTATTATTAAATAAATAGAGTCATCATCCTTGTATGTATCATCATCATCATCATCATCATCATCATCACCATCCTCTTCAAAAATGTAGATGTCTGTGTAAATCATAACCGTGTTAGCATGGCCCGGTTACCGAAACGAAATGCTAGGAAACCGGCTGAACAACAGCAGAGGGGGACGGTGATGGTGTGTGCATCAGGTCCTATTTTCTCTTTACATCTACTCCAATCTTCTGAATATCCCCCTTACATTATTTTTCTTATGATATGACTGCCTCGGTGATGGGCCATAGCCATTGCCCTCAAAATGGCCCTATATATTTCTGAACACAATTATGAAATGTATGATGTGGATACACTGCCTTAATGGACTTTGCATTCCACTATCTGCCCTGCTTTGATTACGAGGATTAAGATGATGGTTGCTGAAGCACTCTGGATATGAAGCTAAGAGTTTTTCGTAATCTAACGGTGGTGGAACCGACTGAGGGCCTTTTTTGTTATGCCTTTTCTAATCCCCAGTATTTTTTTCCAGAGTGGTCCCGTACCCATTAAAAAGAAGACCTAGGAAGATAACAGAATTGCATTAACGACAATATTTCCCCCAGAAGGTTTAGGTAATATGGTTCTGGTTCCAAAATTCAATTAATCGCAGTTTCCATGGTTATAACGTAAAACTAGAATGTCCTGATTTACGAAAGTTTCATGCCGTCCAAATATTGAAATAAAAATACTAGAGTTTTTCAATCTTCGAATGCTTGTGGTTATATTAAAAGGCTATTTCCGAAATGCATCAAAATGTAATGCACTTGTCTTTGTGAAGTGCCTTGATGCAAAATATTTCATTCATCTGTCACGAATATTTTTTTTTTTAATTGTCAGGACCCCTTCCCTTTCTCTCTCCCTCCTTTCAAGTCACTCCATTTCGTATTTATTGTCCTAGATAAACTGAGGTCGGCAAGCAAATCAAGCTAGATTCATGCTTCCGCTGTAGCCCTCATGTATCTATTTAATTAGACATCTTGGCTTGTAACTGAACCATGAAAGTGGAACCTTAATCAGGATACGGCTTAAAGGCAGGGTATTTTACTGACACTACTTTAGATTTAGATTTACGTATATCGTATGTGTCGACAGCAAAGTCCCGCAATGCATCACCAACTGATGACGTGCGCGTGGTCATGCTTGGGGTCAGTTAAACAGGAAATCGCTCTATTTAGGCCTTCACCGAACGATACATTACAACACTGGTAACGATGTCGGAAATAAAACCTGCCTTTAAGAAATCTCAACTATAATACAAGCTGTAGATTTGTGTTTGTAAACTTACTTAAAACTACTGAGTAAAGTAATTGTTCGTCATTTATCATTCATGAAATGTCAAGGCAAAGGAAAAGGAAGTTAAAACCTAATAATGAATTATATTCTGTATTCATTTAGTATTCACTTTCTTCACTCCGTATTCCTTGACCTATGGTTACCGTGAGGGCGTATGGCAATCCGTATTACAAATGTTTTCGTCATTCTATAGGTCCCTGTTTCTCTCCTAGGTATGGAGTGGCAAATGCAGATTAATGTCTTGTCAAAGGACATTAGTGCCGTGTCGGGGATCAAACTCACAACCGTTGCATTTCCAGTCAAGTGCTCAAACCTCTCGATTACGACACCTCTACAATGTGTTCATGCTTAACAACAAAGTCATTTTTTCTCAATTTTCCTTTCCTCTGTTCCAGCTTGCGGATTCGGGCGGCATCTGTGGTCCCTGGGTTCCGCCGTCCGGGGACATCTTCACGCACACAGAGTCCAATGTGGACAGTTTAAACCACACCGACTGGACAACCCCTCTGGCCCTGGTTCCCGATGGTGTTACTTCGATCATCGCCCATATCAGAATTGGAAACTGGCAGGCGGCGCTGCACCATATTGTAACGGTCCGGCCTAGGAGCGGTAAGTCCATCCCGATAAATTAAAGTCTTAAGATAATTATGGTTAACTGAGCCGCTGGGCATTGTTTCACGAAACGAAACTGATTTTGATACAAACGTTTCAGTGGAATATAGGCAAACTTATGACGGTTACATGAGACGCTTCCATGAGACGGTGCCCTGATGAATGTCCCTGTGACAACCACAACCGACGAAACCTAGCACCAAGATTCATACTTCTCAAGAAAACCAACAAAATGGTTTTACCTGCTTGTTATACTGTACTTTCCCCAACAGGGGAAGTTCCCCTGGAATGGATAGTCGTGGATATTTATTCGTGGATAGTAACTGTTGTCCAAGGTTTAGCTGCCCTGGGAATCATGCTAATAAATCTCCTGCCATAAAGCGCCATTGCATCATGGTAATTCTCAACTTAAGAAAACAGAGGAAAGAGAAGAGAGATACAGGTAGATAGGGGATGTATGCAAAAAAAGACAGATTTAGAAAATGACCAGGAAGGGAGAAATGTGTATGATTGTGCAAAAATACGGGTAAAATCTTTGTTGCGCTATCCAGTTTAATTCAAAGAGTCTTTGCAGTGTCACTTGAATTTCAAGCGAAAGTATAATAGTTAAAATCCCCGCCTGACAATAATGTTCTTTGGTATGACATCAGCCTACATTTGTACTCCGAGACCCATCCAGGTGTCTTTTAAAATGTATACTGGTAAGCTTGAGCACTCAATATTTGGCAAATTGGTCTATTTTTATATTTTTACAATTCTTAGTTTGAAGCAGCGAAGCAGACATCCTTAAATCGAAATGAGCAATTCTTTGTCGCTCTTAGTCTCTAAACCCGATGCTTATATATCTCCATTACAATTTTCATTTCTTTACGCTTCACTTCTCATCTATTTTTCAATTCCTGTCATATATTTCGCGTAAAAAGTACAAAGACTCAATGTTAAAGAATGAATTCACAACTAGAGAAATCAGTTTGTCATTAAGCAGTTGTATCAAACTTTAAGCTAAGTGTACTCCGAACTGTCTGTAAAAGCACTTTTGGCATTTTCTGTAAAAGTTCACCACATGAATGCAGACAGCTTTATGTAATGGCTTTATTCGTGAGAGCATTTCACACAATAATGTCTTTCATCGGCATGTATGTTTTGCACATTGCATGTGGGTTGTGATCCAGAATCGAATTGACAGTAGGGGTAAAAACCTCGGTTTCTTCTCCTCCCACAGGAGAAATCATCGAGGAAATGTAATTTTCATCTGTGTGGGTTTGAGGGAGAAGGGGTTCCTAACCCTTTTCTCGGACAACCCTTTACACGGTACACTGCTTTAACGAGACAGTGAGGATGTTCACTCAAAATAGCAAGTACTATCACCCGTTTATTCACCTGCTAGTGCTAACTATTACCTGCGACTATAGTGGCAGGGACGATCCTCTTTCCTTCCTCTACCTGCTGCTTAATGATGTTTTCACAAGAAAGCCAATAGAGCTGGGGAGCTTGATTCAGGGTACGAAATATCTATGAAAATATTCCCGAAATTAGATTTGGCAGAAGATGTCGCAGTGTACTACCGCATTGCGCATAACGATTCAATAACATAGTACCTGGGTTTATACTAAATCGACACAAGGAACGTTCTCATGGACGCTGGTTCTTTGTTCTTTGATATCGCGTGCATCCCCCTGTTTACAAAACTTGTAGCATGTTAAGCCTGTTCTAGTGTGCGCACATAGGTTAAAATCGTTGACATGGGTTAACAAGCATCGTCAAAAGATATGTCTATGTAATTCGGTCACGGGTCATACGAGTCACAACTATTGGAACGCGCCCAGCCTCTAAGAGATTAAAATCCAACGTTGTCTGGAAAGATAAATAGTCTGCGAAGCTATGCCGATTGCAACATTTATTTTGGAGGTACAAGTTTGTCCAACTCCTCACACGAGCGACTTTGCCTAGCCCTGGGCTGCGCAAATATCCAATTTTTGCCAAATTGCTTAGCGCAAACGGGTGGCTATATTGCATTGCGCTCGGCTGGTTTCACACTGTACACAGCTGACCGCCTGTGGGCAGCACTGAGATTGATAGTTCCATTAATGAGGATTGGTGAAGTTCGTCATGACATGGCGAGCACATAATGTTCAGGAGAGAGAGAGAAAGAGAGAGAGAGAGCAACATGAGGACGGAGAATAGTTAGAAGTAGGAAATGAAATACGTAAACATAAAGATAACGGACAAAAGCAGGATTTCCTTCATGAGTAGATACTCGATTAAGTCTTATCTGGACTACAGATCGACAGAAAAGGACGATGTAATGAAACTTTTGAAGGGTAGGAATAAGTAATATCGTTGAGAAGACGGCGGCAATCTAAATCAGATGATAGCTATAGATGTTCGGACGATGTCCATACGTATTGCTTACATTAAAGTGGACTTTATATAGAGATGATGGAATAAATGTAAAAGACCCTTTACAAAAATATTAAATAATATTAGTGCAATACAGTTATTAGATTGAAATAAATGAACTATTATGTGATTGTTATCATTGATGAAGGTTTCTGGTTACAGAATGTTGGAGGTGAGGTACCTTGTAACCAAAAGCCTCTTCATTTTGGAAAAAGATCCTCCTCTATTGTTCATGGTATCCTATTTATAATTATCAGAGTACTTGACCTCTTTTCTCCCATTTCCATTGCGAGTATATCTTGTGCCAAATCGCACAATGCAGTCCAACACTACACTTCCTATATATTACTAGTATCAGCATTGATATCATTATAAAGATTATTATGATTCTTATTATTACTGTTTTTGTTGTTATTATTATGATTACTATCATCATAATTATTATTGTCATTCATGTTGGTGTTTTCATCATAATGGTTATGATAATTATAATAATAACAACAATGATCATAATGATAATAATAATAATAATAATAACAATAATAATACTTATAATAACATTAATAGTAGTTATAATAAGTCATATGGTCATCCATCGTATAAATACGGTAAAGTTCTTTTGTCTAAACGAATTTGTTCATCCAAGGAAGAGTGTGATCCAGTCTTGAAGGCACACGCAGAAGCTTTTGCCACCAGTGTGTCAAGCTACCTACCACACAAATAATGCCACTTTTATTAATTTCCCTCTTTTTTGATGATTTTTTTTTTTTTACAGAATGCGGAAATAAGAACTGTGAGGAGATGGAGGGAGAGACCTGCTCAAACTGCCCAGCTGATTGCGGAAGGTGCCCATTATCAATTGGGGCTCTCTCGGGGATCATAGCCGGTTGTATTGTAGTCGTCGGCAGTTTCTGCTGCGTTATCGGGGTAAGATATGAACCCATTCATCATCAAGGCCCCGTTGCACAAAACTTACCATTGATGGTAACTTTGCCATCAATGGTAACTTCCATAGAAACCTTGACCTTGGTTGGCTGTTAAGTCTTGTTACCATGGTAGTTGCTATTGATGGCAAAGTTACCATCAATGGGGCCCAGATCCTAAACTGTCGGGACCAATAGTGATTTTCCACTATCGTCCAAAAGAGCGGTTTTCCGCCATTGGCAAATCAGTGTTGACAGGGGACGCATAGGTTATAATATTGGTTTAGTGGGAAAATTAAATGAATTCAAACACTAGGTCTAAATGGGGAATTATATCATGAACTTCAATAAATTTCACATTTCTATAATGTCTTCGTCCTCTAATTGATAAAGCGTTATAGTATGGTAAATAGGATTGTTCTCATCAAATTGTTTGTTTGTGACAATATTTCTTTTTGTATGCTTTTTTAAAATGTAAATAGAACAATTTAAGCTCTTGGTTTGCATTCATACCATTTTAGTGGATGTTTTATCACAATTAATCAATTTACAAAACCTAATAGAATAGTTGTATTGTTTCAAAACGTTTTTTGCTATGATGTGAGTGGTATTCATTAGAGTATGGAATGAAAATTACTATAGTGGAATAAATATAAAATAATCTTCTCATTTCACTTTCTTTTGCAGTACTTTTACTGGCGACAGGAGAAGATGTTCTGGGATGAGAGTTGGATCATCAATTACGAAGATATTAAGCCCGGTGAGTAAAACAAGTCATATCTTAAAGTCTATCTGCACTAGTTTGGCCAGAAGGAATTAGACCTCCCTGCATGGTCACTGACAAGTGGTTATCTCTTACATGTAGTTTATAAGCCAGTGATTCAACATGTTCAACGCAGTGTTTGTTTGTTTTGTGTTTAGTTTATTTACAATCATTTTGAGCACGATGTCACAGTCGTATAATGTTTCAAAGAGCGCATAAATCACAGACCCAGACCTGCGTTTAATTGGCAAAATAATACCGCAACATATGTGCAACGGACATGAGTACCAAAAATAAAAAATGTTCACAAGGCTCTAGAATAATTGAAGAAAAATTTGTTTAACAACCCCATGTCGCCCTCATTATACTCATTGTCTACTTCGATATATATATATATTTTTTTTTACAAAACCACTAGGAAAGCTTTTGTATGCTCGTAAATGAGCGACTAGGGGAACGGCGGCTTTTTAAGTCTTCTCCGAGAGACTTGATAATGAGGATTAATGTCTTCTTAAAGGGGCACTAGCGCATCGAATCGGTTTCGAGACCACTGAACCATCACGCCTCATTCACATTTTGTTATTATACAGATATCAATATGAAGCCATTGGTTACAGGATGATTAGTTCTGATAAAAAGAAGCACATCTTCTAAAATTATAATTCCCATTTCATTTTCAGACACTGGTCAGCGTGGTTTTGGCGGGAGTGTCATCAGTATTCGGGGAGACTGCGACACATCGGCTTCTAGCGTGTCTGGTTTTGTACATACAGCACATCACAAACAAGTCTTCGCTCAAACGGGAATCTAGTAAGTTATAATTGGTGCCATCTTGGTTACCTTTTCTCTTTCTTATCGAAAGGTATTAACACGTGACGGTACATGGGAAATTGGGAATGATCAGATGATGATGATGCAGAAGAAATCCTTGCAATGAATATTGTTAGCTGTTTCCTATACATTTTCCGATCATTTTTGTTAACTCAAGGTAGAGTATTACAATGATACTCGCTACAAGTGGCTTAATCAGTGTATAATTACGGCGTTGGTTTGTGCGAAGTTTCATAAAGAGGCAGTCAAATCGGACATCCATCGTCACCATCACCATTGGACATTGTCATCTCGACATCAATGATGAGATTGATTGCTAAGATGCAAATATGATATCGTTACATTTACTTGGTGTTTTATTAATAAAGTATCTCCCTAGATATGTAAAGAAGAAACATACATGATAAAATAATGTAAACAAAACCAAACCATAAGGATTCAATGTGTTCAATCTTCAATTAATTACTAAAGCCATTTTATATCTCAGTGATATCCTCAAAACGACACCAAACCGACGATAGCTTTGCCATTCGTGGTACCATTTTGTTCCCCCCAGCGTAATGTTGATCTAGTATCGATGTCGTCGGTGTGGCCCGGGCAAAGACAACCTTGAACTGTGAAGGAGGAGCCTCCATTCTGACACTGGATCTCGCATTCGGGCATTCCCCCGCCCAAATACTTCCAAGTCCTTACCTCCAAGCGTGCTTAGCATTTTACCGTCGTCAGGCGCCGGGTGGATTTCGTAATGTTCTTGGGCGGGAGAATTGGCAGAGTACATGTTATCCCACTCTTTCGATTGGTATTTTCTAAAAAAAACACTTTCTTCTTTTTAAGACCAGAGAGATCGAACAATTACAAGACACGCAAAATAGTGGACAAGTCCAAGGTATTTCGTCATTGTCCGTCCAATATCCTACCGAGAATAAAGGAAATGAAAACACTGTTGGCATCGAATGTGTAATATTTGGTCTCATCCCAGCTCTAGGTCTCTCGACTGGATATGATTATCCGAAAATACTAGAATCGTATACGCAGTCAGTAATGTATGGGACAGAATACCATTGACTAGCTTGTCCGGATTAAAAAAGTAAGGATCTACATGTATAAATAGATGATATTTGCAATGGAGGTCAATGTGTGGGACTGATAATGTTAACGGGGCGTGCAACCTGTTTACCCAGCACGTACAGAAATTCTAATTAGATAATTTGTCACATTACCTGAATGCTTGAGCAGAGCCTAGTTATGTCCGTTTCTGCATGGCTGTGTCCGGAGCAGCTAACATACATAGCCTATGCAATATGCTGTCAGCCTAGTCTCACAGTACAGACACTGTTACGCACAGCTATTGACAAGAGCTGCAAACTACAACCAATTGACCAGTTCACGGTTAGCACATGTCCCAACTGACCCAGAATATCCACAGATCTTCAAGACATGAAGAGGTCCCACTTTGTACATTTAAAAAAGCACTCCTACAGCGATGGAGGTGCTACATAAATAGCCTTTGTTTTCCCTTTTCAAAGAATACTTTCACCTGTGTATCAGTAGTGCATAAATGAATAATTATTACATAACTTTAATTAGCACGTACCCAGTATCTTGTCTCCGTGTATTTCACACTTTGGTCTGCAATGACCTTTCTCTGCCCATGCTCAGACTGCAACTATGAGCTGGCTTTTTATTCATCGACATTTAGTTTTAACAAAACTTGACGCCTAGCTACTTGTCGTTGAAGGACAAAAGTGCGGTGTACTCTTCCAAATATACCTGGTGACAAAAATATCCACTTTTCTTTATTACACCCCTAGAGACTTGCCTCACTACTTCAGCACCGACTGTTTCTCTGCCTCGCCATGTTTCAATCTCTTTCTTTTTTATTTTTATATTATTATTTCTATTTTTGCGTACTAGAACCCTCAACGTTTCACTTTTGTAATCGTTCTGATACCCCCCCCCCTACAACTACTTCTATACTACAGTCTCTTTGCTTAATCGTCTATATCCCCACCTCTATGTCTCTCTTCATCCCCACTCCTCTCCCAAATTATCCATATCTTTCTTATTATCTCCATCTCTACCCTCTCCCTCTCCTTCTCTCTCACACTTTCTCTCTCTCTCTCATACTTTCTCTCTCTCTCTCTTCCTCTCCCCCCTCTTCTCTCTACCGTGTCCCTGATGTCCCTGACGAGGTCTAGGAAATGAGATCGTGAATTTGGACTGTTCGAAATTACATTTGGAATTGGAAAATTAATCATATGAGATGCAGTGGGTTATATTGGAAACATGTTATCCAAAAACTCACACTTGTCAAAAGGTAAGTTATTAAGTAATATACATATCAGTACCATCTACATAACATTAATGATTTGTCTTCTATTTTTTCAAACACTATAATCTAGTAATGGACAGACTGTTGCTGTGAAGATGATCGCCAAAAATTCGTTCGCTCTCGACAAAAGAATTCGAAAAGAAGTGAAACAAGTTCGGTAAGTCCAATGTTCTATTCTGTTGTATGAGCCAAAATGATCTCAAAGACTTTCGAGAAATCAACACAAGGGCTTTTTTTCCAAACTGTATATCACAAGGAGATCGTGTTTTGATTATGCAATGTGTACCTGTCTCGTTCATACATTTCAAATGGTGACACACCGGCGTATTTGAATTTACCTTCGAAAGGTTTTTGCGATAGTCTCGAAGTGTTTTTTGTTGTAATTCTGGCCACCCCATTAACCAAACTTACCATGATGAATTGGGTGGACAGAACAACATATCGTGACATTTTCAGCAAAACAGGATGTATCGGCGACAGCGCCACGGGGGGGGGGGGGGGGGAATAAACTATTGCCACCATAGAAACCGAGTATACATTTACCTGATAAAAACATTAAGAAAGCCAACCAGTGTCGGTTATATAATATATTCCGCACAACAGGACGAGACAAAGTAATAAATGCCTACGAAGTCATTTTTCTTTTTTTCCTCAAAAATGTTAAAAGTGTAACACGATCGGATGAGGTACGGTGGAGGGATGACTAAGCATTCCAAAGATGCATTTTCTTTGGGAGGATTTTTGATATCCTGCGGATTCGCAGTGCATAAACAATGAAACGTTTGGAATAAGAAATTGGCAGAAGATTGAGTGATACGTCCCTCGGTACATCGGTTGTCCCGTGTGGCTATTCTGTAGAGATATGCCTCCGAGGTACTTGATTCAATTTCATTTTCAATTTGAATACATGACTTGTACACATGATGCGGCTGGAGACCTTCCCCCATTCCTTTGTCAACATCAACATCAAGAATGTTTGGAGTCTCGTGATCTTCTTCAGTCTCTGTTTTTTCTTCTTCTATTTCCAAGTCTCTCTGCTTCTACACCTATCAATTTCTCATTTCTCCCACCCCTTTTCCTCTAATTCCCCTCCCTCTCTTTCGTTTGTTTTACTTTTAGTTTTCCTCTCGCTCTCACCGTACCATTCTCTCACTCCCTACGTCTGTTGTGTCTCACCCCTCCCCTCCCTCCCCTCTCTCTCTTTTCCTTTCGGTTTCTGTCACTTCACCATCTATCACATTACTCCCTCGTTTTACTTTCTTTCTTTCTTTCTCTCTCTCTCTCTCTTTCTCTCTTTCTCTCTCTCTCTCTATCTGTCTCTTCTCCTTTCCGTTTCTGTCACTTCACAATCTATCACATCATTGAATAAATATCCGACATCGAATACCCCTCCCGTTGACATTCACTTGACCTTTTACACTGCATTAAACATTTTGCGATGTGCCATATATTCTACGTATATGAGACGGCAGGGTTTATCAACCTCTCGAAGGTTCAGTGGTATATATTTAAAGACCATATCCGAACTGAAAAATGAAATGATGAATTATATATCAACGGAAAGCTTATAAGCCATAGATAACAATAATATCAATCACATGCCATTTTAGTGTCTGTCAGAGGAGTATCAGCTATCTGAAAACTCGAAAAATCTAAAGCTTTGAAAATCAGAAGTTGTCGACATAAAAACTTGCTATCGACTTGATGACATTATCTTATGTGAATTTACATTAATTAAGCATGACTCAACACCTTAGCTATATAGATGAAGCGGTCTAGTCCACATGTTTTGTCGTCACTGTAACTTCGGCAAATTTGACCCCTGTTGACTTGTAATTGGGAGGGGTGCGGAAAATGTGGTTTTACTTGGCTTTTGTGCAATAATAATGTTATTCCTTTATATTTGTATTCTACATACATTCAGTTTTTCATTTTTATCAAGTTGTATTTTCATCGGTTGAGGTCTTTAATAATATTCATCACGACCATGTTGCCTTTCCATCATTCTTCCCCTTCAAATTAGAATTAAACTGAAGCAGATACTTTATTGCTCAAAATTAAAATTCAAAATGTTGGCATTATTCTTATATGGCTAATGATTCAAAACCAAAATCTTTATGTTGGTCACTTGAAACGTTTGTAACGATTAACATCAAGTGTGACGAATACGTGGAAATTGCATTCTTATCAATTATATAAAATATTTAGATGTAGTACTTTATTCATATCAAATTTACTTGAGGAAAACAAGGAATCGTGTGTTAATTCGTTTGTATCTCTTAAAGTCTTTTATCATAACGCGAGAAATCAACTCAAGTTCAATAGAGCATTTTTGTAATGTAATCAAATTTAATGCATAAATATTTGTTAAGTGTCAATTTAAAAATCATTTACTTTACTTTTTTTTTAATACAAATAATTGTATTTCAATAGTCAAAATGCGAATTGAATATCATTACGTCTTGTTATGTAGGACAACCATAATGTGTGTCCTACCTACCAACAAGTATTGTATAGAATTCGCATCCTGACCATTGGAATACAATTATTCATAACAGGTGAATGAAAAGATTTGTAATATCGCACACAGCAAAGATTTATCCATTAAATTTGAATACATCATTATGAAAATAGTCTATAGCAGTATCCTGCTGTGTATCCACAAAAAGCAGAGTCATATATTTCTACAGATGAAAAAAAATGCAACTGAAAATGCCTTAGGCTTCTTTGTCGTAAGTCTCAGCGATTGTTTTCACGAGAACCTGCCCTACTTACACAGGTAGTAGCTTTTTCTTCTCACTGAGACGCATAACCCAATCAATTTTGTTCCGGTCATCTTTACAAATTTAATAACACTATCGAATACCAGATTTGTTTCCCCTACACTGAAATCCTATTACGAATTCTATTATATATTGCTGGGGAAAAGTCCCTTCTCTTAAAATATGATACTGTGCATCGATCAAAATTATCAAATTACCTGTTAAGATACGAGGAAAAAAACTGGAAGATGATAGTAGAGGGAAAACGGTTAAATATCGACGGAACCTAAAACGTATTTTGCGTGTCCCAAAGCAATAAAAGAAAAAGGAAAAGGTAGGTTCCTGTAATGCCCCGAGGGCAACAGGGCGACAAAATGAAATAAGTAGTAATCATTATCTTCTATCCCGATGAAATAACTTCGTAACGCGAGCAATAATACACAAGCTGTACACACTTTGAGCGATACAAGCCCATGCAGCAAGCGCAGTTCACACTGAGCAGGGAGTCAGCAAACTGTGAATATATATACATTATATGTATGTATGGGGGTATTTATGTGTGTATGTTTTTATCTGCGTGTGCGTGGTGTGTGAATGTGGGTGTGTGAGAGTGTGTATATTACTTAAAGAAAAGACAAGTATGTTGCCAATGGCTGCATCATATTATATTATTTTTTGTACTAGAGTGGCGTTGTGACTATTCCACAAAGTTCGCAGAATATACAAATAACTTTATTTCAAGCATGCCGTGCACACGTTTAATAAATATTAATGGTAAAAAAATGTGTTTTTTATGAATCAAATCAAAGTCAATATAATATTGATAATACATTCATGCAGGATGATATATCAATGTAGTTAAACTTTCCAATGCGCCCACTTTGTCAAACTCTTATATATCCCTATCACAATTAGAAAAAAGGGCGAATATCACCAGTATCAAAGATTAATTTAAGGCCTTGGAGGAATTACATCAGGCAGTATGTTTTCAACCAACTCAACCTACTAGTCATATCCCTCGTTGCTTACAAGTTTCTTTAATAAAAAGATGAAGTATGAATGGTGGTGGTTATTTTTTGAAGTAGAGGAGACCCCCCCCCCCAGAAAAGAGTACAGGATGTGCGTGTTCATGTAAATTCATGAGAACCCTAGAAATATAACAGAACGAGAAGAAGACGTATCATAGGTCGGAGTAGAAAACGAACCCTTTACAATCCATTGCCGATCCTGCATTTTAATCCGTACCTTTGATTGATCTTAAGTGCATTTCTAGTAGATGTCTTCGGCACTTACGTATTTAATCTGCCATCTAATTACATTAATGGTCCTCCTCCGAACACCGCGAACCCTTTTGTATCACGAAGAGGTGATCGCTCATGGTTCAGAATCGTGTGTTAAGATTAACCCGGGGTTGAGTTGCTCCGAGAGTACATAGTATATGCATTAATCACATTAAAAGAAAGGGATCCCCACACCTTACTTCTGTCTTTGAACATATAACATTCTTATGGAGGAAAAGCAACAATATATATTGAGTATTAGTCACATTATCAGAAAAGGATTATTTAAAAACTTCGACATTATAACTATTAATTGGTATATGAAGAATAAAAGAATTTCTGAATTCTTCATTTCACAGACGAAGTGTTCTCATCAAGACTGCATTTATAAACTGTTGGAAGATCATAAATCTAGCATGTCTTTGATAAGAAGTTAACCGACATATGATAACGCCATCAATCGTATAGCTTAAGATGCTAGCATTACTAACACGTATACTACATGTACAAAGTAAAAAATATCATCGATAATTTTTGAAAATCTGCTAGGATGTGCCCATACGTATTACCCTGGGTTATCAAAGCATAAACTGCTCAATCAAAATGAAATGACATAGAAATCAGTGGTGACATCTTTCAAACACATGGATAAGACAATGTCAGGGCCTTGGATTCTCAAAATCCATTGTAGTTTAACAAAGTAATGTATTTGTGAATAAAATTGTCAGCAGACGTAGGGAATTCATACAAAATTATGTTACTACAGGAAACATACGTAGTAATAAAACTCAAGTGACACCTGTTTGTTAACCCGCTGACGTTACATTTTGTCCTTTGACATTACGATGAATGATTTGTAGGAAGTCATAACATCGTGGACAAGAGATTCTGACCTCGAACCTTCAACATCTCCCCCCCCCCACCATCCCTTCGTCACCAACACTGAAAACATGTTTGAACTGTTTTAAAGGACAGGCCACTATGCTTTATTTACACAATACTCGATCTCAGTCTATATGTATACACGGTGTAAAAGATTCATTCATATATTCTGTTCACCCTTTCCAAATAAGGAAAAAGCTACATCAAGAAGGGGGCTATGTATTTAGGATTGGGGTCAAATCATTATTTCATAAATGACTGCTCATCATTTACTGTATTATCTACATTCATGGTATCTGTAATGTAAAATTCCATAATGAAGGGGAGGGGGGGGGGGTTCTCTTCTAGCACTTCACCTTTAGATCAGGCACCGTTCTTTCAATTCGATACACGCGCCATTTCCCAAATGTGCATGCCCCTACCCTCCTTGCCCTCCTGTAAACACCCGAGGCAAAAATAATAACCCGGCCAAATTTGGGATGCCTTCCGCCCTCCGAAGGTGCATGGTGGCTTCGCGAAACGGGAGGCGAAAGGGGGAGAGTTAGAGTTAGAGAGAGAGAGAGAGAGAGAGATGGAGAGATATGGATACAGAGACAGGGACAGAGAGAGAGAGAGAGCGATGGAGACAGGGACAGAGACAGAGAGATAGAGGGACAGACAGAGATAGAGAGAAAGCGAGAGAGAGAGAGAGAGAAAGAGAGAGAGAGAGGGAGAGAGAGAGAGACAGACAGATAGAGAGACAAAAAACCCAGTCATAATCAACATTCGCTCGGCTACCCCGCACACCTGCCCACTATCTCTATCGCCCGGGAATAAATTCGTCCCCTCCAGGGAGGCGTTCCTTCTCCCTCTATTAATGAAAGAAACAAGCTGAATGAGGGGAGTGAAAGATGTCACGAAGAATTGCTTGAATGGAAAGGACAATGTTTGGATAAGGGGAGTGCGCCCACTATCGACCTATTTGGATGAACTGGAAACGGGAGAAGACAGGATGGGGGATATGTTGACCCGACTTCCATGAATGAATGAACGAACGAACGTGCCTCTAATGTGACTTCTGTGACCCCTAATTGCCCCATACGTCCAGAGACAAGATACGATTTTGACTATCCAAACACATCCAAAATGGATTTCATGTGCCAAGTCACGTCACCTGCAGGTGCAACGCAGTAAAGTCATGTATCCATTTATCGAACCGGATGCATTCATGGGCGTTGGTTTGGAGAGGACGAGATGGAGATGTTCATATCTACGTTAGATAATGCAAAACGTTGTGTTCTAAATCTTTCTTTTTACAGCTCATAGCCTATTTTCTTAATTCATGCACTTATTTTGCTCTTCAATTTGCCAACATTATGATCATGTGTGTATTGGCTTTTTACAGACGTCTATCAATCAGATATAATTATTTACCTTTAAACGTCAGCATTCAAGACGTGACTTCGAACCTGCGTCCTCGGCTGAATCACTTTGTTACAAGAAACACAATTATACACATACAAATATTAAATTTAGATGGAGCCACACATTACAATAACTAACATATAACCTTTGTCTATAAATAACAAGAATGGTTGCCTTATTTTTTTCATACGACTACGTATGACTAATTCTGATTTAATACAGCGATGTTGTTTGCTATTATAGTCTGCGTTTTCAATCAACATACCTATTTTATCAGTTTTACATTGTGGCAATGTTATATATACACCGTCGCATACACTATCAATAATACTCTACTATGCCAGCACTGGTGTATCCAGCATAGCACGAAGCTGACGTAAGCCCGCCCCCTTTAAAAATATTTGTTAAGGTAGGGGGGGGTACTAACACAATTTTATCAGCCGATTAACATGTTCACCCCCACCTGCTGTTCGAATTTCAAGCGAATCTCCAATGTTTTAGGGGTACGCCTCTGCCAATATGAATAATGTTTTTAGGTATCACTGTATTACTGTATAAAGCCTAATTTCCGACTTCCTATCTTTCGTACAGTGACCTACAACATTCGAACCTCTGCAAGTTCGCCGGAGGGTGCATCGAGGTGCCAAATGTCTCCATCATCACAGAATATTGCCCCAAGGGCGCCCTCTCTGATGTTCTCTTAAACGAAGATGTGCCCCTCAACTGGAGTTTTAGGTGAGTGCACTTCGCAACATGTCACAATAATCCTGCAAGAATGGCCAATCAGTTACAAAAGCAGTGTGTTCCCCCATTTAATAATTTCAGTATTTGTTTTCTCTGTTTAGTTCATAGTATTGTACATGTAGCTATGCATCATGATTCCTACTACTAATCTACTATTCTAATATTGCTTTGTACGGGGAAGTAAATATGTCCCACTACTCGCTAAGATACGCAATATTTATTCTGATTTAACACATTCAGTGACAGAGAGAGAAGTAATTTATCCATTGTCAGATGTGTATCTGAACATATGGGATATTACGTGAGATACTGTGTACCTCATTCATAACTGATCTATGAGAAGCAACTTGTATTGTAATATACGTAATACATCTACACAAGAACGCAGTCAAGAATACTGTGATGGGGCGATTTCAACCACATCATCGATTCCAGGCTATTTTTTTGTATTTGCATTTTAAATTTTGACATCGAGAGCAGGATGATAAGAAAATAATTGTGAGCATCCGCTTTCGAAATCAGGAGGGAGCTTAGAGTAAATCGTAGCCCCAAGATAAAAATTTGGAATATGGGAATAAAAAAAAACCACACAAGCGGTTCAACATGGATAAAAAGCTTTCAAAAACTGTGTCAAGTATACGTGACCGATATAGAGGTTGTTTTGAAACTACAAATTGCCGAATCGGGCCTTTAAGATTTGTGTGCAATACCATGAATACATCATCGAGTGTACAGTTACTCTTTAACTTTTGTAATTCAAAATGCAGTAATACATCAGCCGTTGTGTAGTAAAAACAGTAATAAAGCTAAAAGTTATTGTTTTGAAACTAGAAAATGTTTTGAATACAATAAATGCAAATAATTGTTGATTCGATATTTAGAGATTTTTTTTTTATTTCAATATAATATATTATTGCTTGTCAACAGACACGTCGATTAGGTGTTCGAAAAAAATTAATCAACCTATACATTACTTCAATGTAATAGGCTACTTCTTATGAATCATTTTCTAACTCGGATCGTATTTCAGGATTTTGGGGGGTCTTCTTCTTCAGTCGGTATAATATTATGAAATTAGAATTCTACTCAGATAGCATCTTGAAATTATATTTTCTTTCTGTTTCGTTTTCCCTTAATAAGGCCATGCATTCGTTTTAGCTCGATGTTTCTCAATATTTACTGCGAAATAATAAACTGATAAGAATCCAATAACTGTGTGATTGATAAATTAGGAAGACAATTCATTTTCATCCGTCTGATTCCATAAACAGTGTCCATTTTTGTTGTTGGTAGCATTATCATTTAGTTTTATACACACCGTTCTCATTTTATCTTTTCGGTGGGAGGGGGTACATGAAAGAGATATATCTTTATTGTTGTTTTAAACATCATATATTATGAGAGCCCTTTACCATACAACAATTGAAACAGCCATTCTTGCACACATAACAGTGCTTTATTTATCATTTGAGCAAAAATAAGATGCAAATGTAAACAATGATACCGTTTATATTATACTCTATTGGCACTGTATACAATTCGAACCGATATCCTCTTCTCCATTGCTCAGTTCGTCTTGCCACAATTTCGAAGAAGTCAAATCGATTTTTTTTTCTCTCTCTCTCTTCATCTTCTCTTCCACTATTTATCCCGTTTCTCTCCGCCAGATTTTCATTTTGCATGGACGTAGCTCGGGGGATGCACTATATGCACAACAACAAGCTTTACCATGGCAAACTGACGTCATCAAATTGCGTGGTGGATGACAGATGGGTGGTGAAGATAGCAGGTTGGTCTTGAGATGGAGAGCACCAGGGCCCTGTTTCATCAAACTTGTTATTCATAACAACTGCTAAATTTCTATGACACATTTGCTCTCAGCCAATCAGATGCCATGATTTCAGTAGCTTATAACAGTAGCTTGTAACTTGTTATTGATATCAAGTCTTATGAAACAGGGCCCAGAAACCTTAGAACCTAGCTGGACTGGGAATCGAACTTAATAACCGAGTCGAAAAACAGAAAGAGATATAATAGTGGGACGTCGTCGTTGTTCTTTTGCTGCTGAAGGTCGTTTTTTAAAAATATGTCGTGTATACGGTGTTGACTTGTTTTGGTTGGGTTTGGTTTGGTTTGAATTATCAAGGGGTGGAAAGGCAAAGCCATAGCGCAGGTCATATTCACTTATCTGAGAATTGAAATGCAGATGCAGGAATTATGATATGTTTTCATGGATTTGCTTCGGAACTACCTCAAGGGAGAAGTCGAAATGGTTAGGAAGAAGAATTACCAATGCTGAAAAATGTGGCCAAACACTTCTTAGATATGGACAAAACTGACCAACAAAAAGGGACAATACTTTATACGAAAAGCTAATAAAAGGGTTTTAGACGACGATAGAAATCGGTGAACGCGTAATACCATGTCCAAATGTCATCTTGGTCATGATTGTACGGTATGTTGTGTTTCCTAATTAGGTCATGTCTGTGTCCGGTAATGTACTGTCTATTTCATATCAAGTTTATTATAATCCAATCGTTTTTTACTTCAGACTACGGGCTGACAACATTCAGAAACCAAGAAGGATCGCAATCAAACGCAGGAGGGTACAGATCGAAAGCCATGCAGGTCTACCTTCCTCCTGAAAACAGAAGTAACACGTACACCCTCGTTACACAAGCTACGGATGCATACAGGTATGAAAAACAGCCTGAAACTTCAGCCAGATTGGACGTAAAGAGCGTAATACGTCAGTCACACCAACGAGACCGACACCAGACCGACAACATGTCCAAACACTCATTTACATTACCACAATGGGCAAGAATCGGTCGATTTGAAGTTGGTCTGAATGAGGTTTCACGGTGTGACTGATGTATACCTGGCTGGAGTAGGCGAAGGGCAGACTTTGCCAACGAACTGCTGAGAAGAATCTAGAGAGAAAGTACAATTTATAACCAAAGAAAAAGGGCTTTCAGATTTTCAATGAAAAGTATTTCTACTTCTTAGTACAGAAGGTCTACATGTAGATTATGAAAACCTTTGTTTCATAAGCTATGGATGTATGTACCTGTACCTGTACATTCAAAACGGCCTGAAACGGCCTGGATAAAACACAAGAGCCGTTATGAGCGTCATTCGGTGACGGGGGAAGAGGGGGTGGGGGAGGTAGGACCGAATAGTCGAAAACTCCCTTGAGAACGCAAATATTATAATGATTTAGTTTTGGTAAAGGCCTCGGAATTAAAAAAAGAAACAAACAACTTGTAAGTGCTAAATTATCACTAGTTAGTTTGGTAAAGTGTCTCTGTTGCTATTCATGCAATATTTCACCCCTCCCCCTACTCTCTCTCTCTCTCCCTCCCCCCCTCTCTCTCTTTCATTCACTTTCCCTTGATACCACAGTTATGGAGTAATTCTGGTAGAGATAGCATCCCGAAACGAGGTGATACCAGAAGATGATTACCCGCTAGATGAGGCGTGGAAACCGCCCCTACCGGATCTAGAAATCGGAGATACCACTGACGATGAAAGATGCCCCTGTCCGGCGGACTACCTTAGCGTAAGTGATCATCGATGGGCGTGGCCTGTTGTACACGAGGCGTTATTTTGTTGACGTATACCTGCGTCAAGGGCTGGCGCCGTGTGACAGTGATATCGTACAGAATTTGTTTTCTCGCAAAATGAACTATTGGGAAAAAGATTTCAATAGCCGTCTTTCGGTAGTTGCCTCGAAATTAGCACAGTTAATAAAGCAATCACAAGTGCAGTGGGCTGTCTATTCATACCCAAACCAACGAGTAACTTACATTTTTTGTAGGATGAAATATGATTTGTGTGTGTGTGTAGATATATTGGAGTATTGGATACGATTGGAATTGTTATATTGGTGATAAAGTGAAGATTTTATTGTGTGATCGAGGGGGGGGGGGGGGGGTAATTCCTGGAAATTGTGTATTCAAGGAGTCATTTTGATATGTTGTACTTCGGTATGCAATTTTTTTTTTTTTTTAAAGGAGGCAAACAGGCCGTTTGTGCCCATCAATTCCGCCACTGCATGGAGACCCCTTGATTTTCCACTTAATAAATATTGTCCGGTTTTGAGAATAATGTCTTTGATCTTGATTCTTTCTCGTTATCGCAGCTGATCGAGCGATGTTGGAACATCAACCCCGCACAGCGCCCTCACTTTTCGCAGATCCGACAGACCTTGCACAGCATCAACCCGAGCAAGCTGAGTCCTGTAGATCTGATGATGCAGCTCATGGAGAAATACTCGCGCCATCTCGAGTCGATTGTCGCCGAGAGGACGCAAGATTTATTGCTGGAGAAGCAAAAGACAGATAGACTACTTTACAGTGAGTAGTAGCCCTAGTGGTAAATTGTCGTTTGCTAAACAACCAATAGGTCTACTATCTATTTGGTCTATTGTTAATTTAGTTAAATTCCCAGTTTGTCTGATGCCCATTTTGTATACCATCCATATAGTCTAATAATGATTTTGATGATTGTTATTATATATGATTAAATGAGCGCTAATAGACTATTATGGTAGTAGATTTATTGGAGATTAGACCAAATGAATATTAATCTTAAAGGTAACCAAAATGGCAATAAACCCCACTGGGACCCGTTTTATAACCCCTTTTTTCAATGACAAATGACAAAAATCAGTGTCAAATATGCTGATATCCAATCAGAAGCAGGGATTTCACTATATAGCTTATAGCAAAAACTGTCATTTGTCACCGATGACAAGTTTTGTGAAATAAGGCCCTGGTGTCTCTCTTGCTTTATTTAGAAAGCCGTTATAAAGAATTTGTATTCATCTTGTACCACACATGCTCCTGCGAAAATTGCCAAGCGATAACTTCCTACATTGACCGAATTCCAAACGTCCTTAAACCTTAACCTAACCCTCAACCTAACATAAACCCCCATTGCAATCCTAACCCTACCTTTGACGAAATGTGCCCAGAGAGAAAATGTTGGATTTCTGTGTATCATGACCATACGCCTGTATATTTAGTTTAGTTTAATACTATTACTTTTGTTGAAATATTTTCCTTTTCAATTCTATTTCTGAAGCCTACGTTTTTAAATCAGACTGATAGCAGTGTAATTAGATATGACGGGGAGAGTGAAGTGCGGCTTCCAAGACCACTTTTAAATTATCAACCGCATGCCCTATCATATATACATTTCAGAAGAAATATCATGTTGGACCGCAAGCCTCATATTTCAATAAAATAATGTTGTACCGCATATATGCTAAGGAGCGGTTAATAAGTTGAAGATGACATTAGTTTCAATTTGATTTTAGGAGCGGTTTCGTTAATTTACAATCATGTAGAATTTTAAATATCAGTGAGTACATTTGAAGTGTGGACGTAAAAGCTTTGTTTATTCCGGAAAAAGACCGCATGTCTCCGTTTTATGTTTGAATATTTCCCTCATCGCTCAAAATATACCCCCCCCCCCCCATATTTTTCACTACAGCACTTTTTGCTCAGTGGTAATTTAAGAGCAATCTCTTTTAACATGTTGACAATGTTTTCTTTCTTGCCTAAAACATGTTTTGAGACAAACAGTCGGCAAAAAGTAGAACCTCATTTTAGTATAGTATCCACATTTTTCCAATGGCGCTAAATTGATGCAGTAACACATGTTGGTCAATGTATTTCGCGCCTTACTAAAGCTAGGATCGCCATGAGAGTTGTACATAATTTGGAGAGAACGTTGACGTCCTGTGAAAAAGGAATGCTCTTTTAATGCCCTCTTACGCGAAGTACGACAAGAAAGAGCTGAGAGTTTGGATCAAACTGTCATCCACGTGTGTTTGTAGTCCCATTTACTAATTCCTGTGTGTATTAATTGCCAGATTGAGTCGATTTATCTTAATTTAATCATTCAAAAACTTTACCACCGCTCACATTAAACATAATTGTATGCACCTCATCATCACCCTTTTCCCCATCGCTGCCAGACAGTTTCACTTCACACCCAAGTTAATTATATTATGGTCAGTTCTCAACTCTATCTTTAAGCCCACTATCTTGTCTCGCCCTGTAGGTATGTTACCACAGCCTGTAGCAGACGACCTGAGGCAAGGCAACATAGCTAAGGCGGAACAATATGAATCATGTTCTATTTTCTTCAGGTAAGTAAGACATAGGACAGTGACTCTAGTTTAGATGCTACCGTGTATTGAAAATATAATGACAATTGGACTATGGGACTAACCGTATAGTGCGTCTATGTCACTTAACCCATTCATATGCCAGGTGACTGCAATGGCTTTAATTACTAAAAGAAACAAAACTCTGAGCTTATTTATCACTTTCAGAATGCTTATTCTAAAATGCACAGAGTTGGAACTTTTAATGATTCAGAAATGTTGAGCTATTCATGGGACCTTTGCTAATGTGCTACAACTTTGATTTTCTGTTTGGCCCAAATAGTTCCCAATGTGAATATCTACACAAAAGTATTAACTTCTCAACTCCGTATAATTATATCCTTCATCCAGTCCCTTAGTAACGTGCCGTTATAATAGGTTGAAGAACACGGGTGCAAGCATGCAACCCTGTGGAACGCCATTTGTAATTCGATAGTAAACTGATATTATCTCATGCTTAATGGACATCGTTTTTCGTTTCATCACGAAACAAATTGACCGAGTCGAAGACCTTTCGCCCATAAATACATACTAGATTGAAATCACAAAATATATCAAATGTTTCCATCCTGATTTAAATCCTATCCTTGATTTTTGCAGCGATATTGTAGGTTTCACAAGTCTTTCCAGTACGAGCTCACCCTACGAGGTGGTAGCACTGCTCAACAAACTCTATGTCACATTCGACTCCATTATTGACAACTATGATGTCTACAAAGTCGAAACCATTGGCGATGCATGTAAGTTTGTTTGTGATTGTTCCCTCTACTATTTGTCCCCGTGTCACTGATTGAGGAATTTCGTTCCAGTTGCCCAGATTGTCTACTACCATTTTGGATAATGGACCTTGTTTCAGATGAGACATCTAAGCTAATTAACACATCCAATAATGAGATAAAACTATTTCCCATATGTGCAGTATTCGTAAGACTACTACAACTTCTTCTACTACTACTACTACTATTACTACTACTACTACTATACTACTACTATACTACTACTTCTACTATTTCTACTACTACTACTACTACTACTACTACTACTACTACTACTACTAATAATAATAATAATCATACTTCGTCTAATACTGTTACGGATACTTCAACTACTTCTCCTACTACTTATTTCAGATATGGTGGTATCAGGAGTCCCGAAGAAGAACGGGCACAAGCACGCGGGAGAGATCGCCAGCATGGCCCTCGATCTCGTCGAAGTATGCGAGGAGTTTATCATCCCTCACCGGCAGGATCAGAAGTTAAGGATTCGAGCGGGAATCCATTCGGGTAATACATTTTATTATCTTGCATGAAATAAGCTCTAGATTACAATGTACACTGTAGATGTCACTGTATGCATTGAGTTACACGAAGGCGCGATTATCATGCAAGCAAATATTGGTATTCTTATTTTGTTCTGTTTCCTTCAATAATTGTTTCTTCATACTCTTCTTCTTTCTCTCTCTCTCTCTGCCTCTCTCTCCATCCATCTCCTTATCACTCATCCATTCTTTGCACCTCTATCTTATTAACAAATACTTCTGGTTTCTTTCCCTCCATTCATCATATATTTCAAACATATCCAGATATACAAAGAATTACATGATTCATATCGACTAAAGTAATGGTGGGGTTAATGCCTTATTGTCTATTTCTTTGTTTCTACTGCAGGTTCAGTAGTAGCGGGAGTTGTCGGCCTAAAGATGCCTCGGTATTGTCTCTTTGGAGACACCGTCAATACAGCCTCTAGGATGGAGTCAACAGGAGAAGGTATACACATTCACACATTAAAGTTGTTACAGACGTAAACTTTGGCCTTAATCATGTAAATGTTCAATTTTCTATGCAAGTCAAAATCGAATTTCAACAAATACGTCTATGTTTTTGAAAGATAGGCTCTTAATATGGGCAATTCCACGGTAACGGAATTACATTTCAGAGAAATTTGGGCTCTATTTTTATATACTGTAGACAGGTGGTAACACCTAGGTGATTATTTATCTTTTTATTCTTTCTGTATTATGCACCTGTTAGCAAATCAAAATTAAAAAAATTATTTTTCAACATTCGGAACACCCCAGGACCAAAAGTGTGTCGGTAACGGAATTACGGCAGAAAAATCAGGTTATTTTTTACACTAACTTTGAAAAGATTTCGTCTGAAATCTGCAGCCAATTGGGGGTGAAGTAATGCTAATAAAGGGAGCTTATATTGTTGACTGTCCCATGGCAAGATTTTGTTTGGGTGAAGTTGTCATGGTTTATCTATGCTGGATGGTTTTATGAAAGAAGGTAGCGGTAACGGAATTACATAAATGGTAACGGAATTACGTCTTCTGAAATAAGCTTGAAAAAAAGTGATTTTGTAAACATTATGTAGGCTTAAATTGTAGTTTAATTGTGTCAGGGGTTGCAATAATTGATTTTAACTACAAAGCAATTCATATGTGTACTTAATTTCTAAAAACTGTTGGAAAACGTGTCTTTTATATTGTTAAATGGCAAGTAAATATGATATTTCTGAGAAAATATTGGTGTGTAGTGATTAAATTTATGTCAATATGTGTTATCATATACTTGTTTACAACTAATTTTAATTTGGATTAGTTTGCAAGTAGGAACATCACACAAAGTATGACAAACTACATATACTATTGCCCATTTGCCGGTAACGGAATTACACATATACAGATCACTTTTGTGACCATACATGACAAACTGGTTGTGAAGTCGCCAAGGCCAATTTATAGAAACAGGTCAATAAACTCCACAGTATTCAATAGGAAACAATTAGGATATTCAATTGTTTTATTGACTATTGTGAGGGCCTATTAACCAAGCAAATACCACTTGCAATACATTATTTCAAAGCTTATTTTATGCAGGTTTGATCAAAATTGATTGAAAATTGCAACATTACAACCTGTTCGTCGTGGATGGTTACATTTAAGCATTCAAACAATTCTAAAACACTTAAGTGCTACTAATAACACTGCCTACACCCAACACAGGGATCTTGGTGTAAATTTAAAACAAAACACATGAATATTTATTTATAATGATTTCAGTCCATAAAACCAACCACCAAAATCTAAACTAATTATATAAAGAGAGCTTAATATAGCTATCATTTTGTCAACAGCGTTTCAATAATATTTCACACCAGAATTTGTAAATCATTCCCCTATCTCATATTTCTGTCGAGCCAATTTTTCAACCTGCTGAGCCAATTTTGTGACATTAATGTAGGGCCTTAGAGGGAGCACTGGTTATCATTCTTTTAAAATTAATTACAAACCTTGTCAGATAATTCCATACTTCAATTTCAATCCACAAAAGCTAGCACCCCATTCAAAACTAATTAATTAAGATAATGTCATCATCAGAGTTGCAATAAAATGTCAAACCTTGTAAATCATTACGCCAATTCACTAAATTGTTATCATTCTTTAATAGTTGATTATCATTCTTTTAAAATTAATTACACACTTCATCAGTGTTCTTGAATTTGTTACAACATGTAACAAACTTGACCATTGTATTCATTCTTCATTCCAAACAGTTATATATTCTCTGAGCGCTAGCGATCTAGTCAAAGGCGCCCTCCAACCCCCCCCTCCCCTTCCCATATATGTATAATACGTAGAGTATGGAAATTAACCGTCTGCAAGAGGCCTAGTCTGCTATGGTTGTAGCAATCTAACTTCTAATAAAATACATGTTTTTTGATAGATTAGACCTTCCCCTTCAACCTCCACCTTGTCGTTTTTTAATGTATTTTCTCTGAGCGCTAGCGAACCTGTACAGTAAGTAACCCTGACACCTTGCCTCAGTCCCATATTTTTGTACATGTTACAAGTCGGCAAAGTGACCGTCTGCAAGAAGACTAGTCCGGAACCTGCCAAAGCCTTCTTACTTTTTCAACCTCCACCTACTTGTAGTCAACGGCAAAGGTATTTTCTCTGTGTGCTAGCGGACTGATTCAAAGCCCCCCCCCCCTCCAATGGCCCCATCCATATTAAAACTAGATGGAATTCGACTGCGCGCAGTCGAAAATGATGCCTCCGTTATAGAGCAATTTTACAAACCAAAACAGAAAAAAAAATTGAATTCACGTTCAATGGTAATCCATTGACAGGTTCTCAGAATATTGTGATTACAAGCAATTTCTCATATACATATATGACCCTTTGATCTTTGACCATAAAATCTACTCAGTTCATTGGCTCTGCAAGATGTTCTGAGTTAAATAGTAATCCATCTGTCAGTTCTAATGAGAATGCGTTCACAAGCTATTTTTGCATACATAATGGGCCCATGACCTTTGACCTTTGACCTTATGAACCAAGAATCTACTCAGTTCATTGGCTCTGCAAGTAACAAACATGACCTAATTTTGGCATGAATCCATCAATCGGTTCTTGAGATAACGCGATCACAAGCTGTTTTTGCATTCATAATGTGCGCTGTGGCCTTTGACCTTTGACCTACGTGCTCCAAAATCTAATCAGATTGTCTTCCTATGGTGATACACACTATCATTAAGTTTGAAGTTTAAATCTCCAGTGGTTCTTGAGATATTATGATAACAATCTCAATGTATGGAATTTCATAAGTTGACCTCTGTGACCCTTGACCTTTGACCTACGTGCTCTAAAATCTAATCAGATCGTCTTCCTATGGTGATACATACTATCCTTAAGTTTGAAGTTTTTACATCTCCAGTGGTTTTTGAGATATCATGATAACAATCTCAATGTATGGAATTTCATAAGTTGACCTCTATGACCCTTGACCTTTGACCTACGTGCTCCAAAATGTAATCAGATTGTTTTCCTATAGTGATACACACTATCACTAAGTTTGAAGTTTAAATCTCCAGTGGTTCTTGAGATATCATGATAACAATCTCAATGTATGGAATTTCATAAGTTGACCTCTGTGACCCTTGACCTTTGACATACGTGCTCCAAAATCTAATCAGATCGTCTTCCTATGGTGATACATACTATCCTTAAGTTTGAAGTTTAAATCTCAAATGGTTCTTGAGATATCGCGCTAACAAACTCAATACAAGGAATTTCATAAGTTGACCTCTGTGACCTGTGACCTTTGACCTACGTACTCCAAAATCTAATCAGATCGTCTTCCTATGGTGATAAATACTATTCCCGAGTCTTAAGTTTAAATCTTAAATGGTTCTTGAGATATTGTGATAACGGTCAAACGGGACGGACGTACGGACGGACAACCCGAAAACATGATGCCTCCGGCACCACCTTCGGTGGCGGAGGCATAAAAAGTGTACGTCTGCAAGAAGACTAGTCTGCTATGGTCTTAGCCATCTAACTTTTAATGAATTATCTTCTTTTTTGGGGGGGTAATTTACATGTAGACCTTGCTTTCCAACCTCCACCTAGCCGTTTTTTTAGGGTGTTTTCGTGGGGTATTTTCTTTGAGTGCTAGCGGACATCGTCAAAGTCACCCTGCCCCCCCCCCTTTCCCTTTAATAGTCCCATATGTATAATACGTAGAGTATGGAAATTCACAGTCTGCAAGAGGGCTAGTCCGCCATGGTCTTAGCTATCTAACTTCTAATTAATTTGTTTTGCTTTTTTCGATAGATTAGATGAGATCAGTGAAGAATGAAAATCAGAAAAGGCACTGTTTAAAATCGCCATAGGTGAAATAATATGAAGTATTTCCATGCTTAAATTAAATCAAAAGGTTTCATAAGAGATGTTGGTACAATTTTAATTGCAAGTTCAGAGTGAATGAAAAAAAAACACATCTAAAATTTCCAGCCTAGTTTGTAGTCTTTATGCAAATTTGAAAAAAGTTTTTAAAAAACATTCATTGAATTTATCAAAGCCAGATCCTTAGTCTTTAGTTAGACAATTAATATAATGAGCCAATACTTCAAAAAAAGGGGCAAAATCCATTAAAAATGTTGTAACACAGCATACAGTATATGTACATGAGGCAGCAGGTCCATCTCTTGAAAAACATACCACTCATTACTAATGCTGCTGCCCTTTGTAATTCTGTTACCAATGTAATTCCGTTACCATGTAATTCCGTTACCATGTAATTCCGTTACCAGTGTTTTAATAGGAAAATAATTAGATAACTCTGAAATTGATGTTTAGGGCTGTTGGTATGTTGATAAAGGAAGAGAATTTGCAACTACAAAGAAAAAAAGTAAGAAATAACTTTGTGAGTAAAACTTCTTTCAAATTTTGGTAACGGAATTACGCCATTTTAAGGGTAAAATTGAAATATCTCTCATACAAAAACTTTTTTCATTTGTTGAAAATAATTTGCAAAACTTGATTCCTATTTGTGATGTTGTTCAATTAGGAATAAATATAGAAGAATAAGTTTTAAACACATTGCTCCACTGAATTTTAAGAAATTAAATCATGATCATGTAATTGAGGCCCCCAAAATAGCCCCAACTTCAAATAAATTTTTCAGAAAAACCGTAAAAGATATTTCAAAACGGTTTTCAGTTCCGTCACAAGTGATTTCTTGTCCACATGAAAAATGTTAAATTATTGAAGTTGGATCAAATTAAGAATTTGGTGATTTTCCTCTTTCCCACACGGAATTGCCCATATGATTCGAACCTTGTTTCTGTAATATAAATCTTATTCTCACTTACCGTCTGGTATGTAACGATCTTGACTCCGACGAGAATCTGGTACTGCCTCATATTTGGATAAACGGCATCAATATCCATTGTAAAATTCCAAATCACATAAAAGCACAACAAATTATCAAACTCCAAATCCTGTTGTTGAGTTACAGTAAGTCAGTAGTAAGTAAGTAACCATAGTAACGCAGCGATACTCCAGATTGTAGTTGATGCAAAAAAGGTTCAAAACAGTGATGAAATTAGGAGTCCGTCAACTATATCCTAAGAAGCTGAAGTAAGATTCATGTTGTGATTTAAGATGTTCTATTATATAGACCATCTCACAATTTTGTTCATGTTTAATGAACAATTGTTTGATGAATAGTAGACATACATTAACGCTGCTATGGCTTGGTTAAGGGTCAGCTCATGCAACGTTGAAAGCAACCACCTTAAATCTGACCATTTCTCGTGTTGGGTGCGGGTACGTTCGCAGTCCTTTTTCATGCCTGCAAACATTTTGAAAAACTATTTGTATGGAATCACTCATCTGGTTCAGTGACTTCAGCAACATTGACGTGATAACATAATCGTGGCAACATTTACTTCTGTCATAGACCAGTTCACTAATATATTCAAATGTATGGATGTTTCTTTCGTTTGAACATATTGACGTATTATTCCATTAACCTGTTCTTAGTGAATGAACTTAAATACTAGGAATCCTGTCTGCGTACATGACTAGTTGCTTTGTCGGGCAAGCCTCGGACAAGCATTCAGGTTGACAAGAATAACCTTTGTGTAAAATGTATGCATTCAATATACCGGTTTACTGACCTGGCCTCGTCATATTCCACAACTATTACAAACATAACCAAAGTGAATAAGTTAGTCACCTGTGTTAATTGCATGAATAATTTCCTCTAAATAATGTGGAGAACCATAACTTTAGTATCATATATATACTTAAACCACACGTGCAGTACACACTTGCCATAATATTAATGTGCATCCTTCATACATTTAGAGATAAATTGCACTTAAATCAGAGTGAAATCCTAAGTACACAATTTTTGTTGACGAATCTCTACAATTAAGTCAAGACAATGTTTATTGTTATTCGAAAACTGAATTTCGAATACATGTTCTTAAATGTTTTACAAAGCTTTGGTATGGGGTCATGAATTCGGTTCAAATGAACATATTAGAAGCATACGCGATTTTACAATATTCAATGATCGTTGTCGCGCTTGAAATCGGGTCTAAAGTGATGAAATGTCTTTATGTTGTATAGCTCCCTCTCAAGACTGATATTACTTTAGCTTTAAAGCAATGTTTCCTGACTACAATCGACCAATTTGCTATTCCCGTTTGGAAATTATATATCAGAACTGCATATTCTGAGATTTTCATGATCGCAGCTCTCATGGAATGGCCTTAGGCGCTAATTGAAATATTCGAAATTTACCAGGAGCACCGTTAAATTCTTGATTATTCAATTTCTCGGAAGCAGAAGTGTTTAAGGGGCCAAATTTTCTAGTGCTTATAATACATCCACAGAGGCATCCAAATACATATATATATATAATTATTTCAAAACTTTGCAGTACCTTTAATCATTGAAATTCCTTTTCTATTGTTTTCCTTACTGCATAGCGCTGAAAATCCAAGCAAGTGACTTTTGTGTGAACCTCTTAGAAGAGCTTGGTGGCTACACCATCAGAGAGAGAGGGGAGATGCCTGTCAAGGTAAGCGGGGGTGGGGTGTCGTATAATTAAGGGGATGTAGAGGTTTTACAACGCTCCTTCATTCCTACTACATATTATACGCTAGACTGTTGTTGGCATGCTGGAAATGTTCAACCCGAGGGGGAGGGGGGGGGGGGAGAGTCTAGATCACATTTTGTATATGTGACATTGGTCCAGTCCGCCCCCCCCCCTTAAAAAAAAAAGAGAAAAAAAAGTACAATGAAAAAATACAAAGTTTCGAGACGCCCCGATATTGAAGATCGGTTTAAAGCCACAAGGGGCGTTATCTCTATTGAAAATATTACGAGACGACGCCTTTTAGCACTAAGTAGACAGGATTTTTTTATTTGGGAGAAAGAAAAATAAAGAAAACATTGTAAGTCTCTTGTCACTAAATCGATATAAATTAAACACACATTTTCCCCCCTTCAATCGTTAATATCTCCACTCATAGAATGGAGTACCTTAATATATTAACATCCAAGGTAGATTGTGTGTAGATGTGGGTAAGTGATTGTCCAAGGTGGTAGTTGTCAGTTCCTGAGACCAAAGATCATAAATGGTTTCTCAATTCATGCAGGGCAAAGGAGTGATGGTCACATATTGGGTGGAAGGCAAGACGGAAAGGAGAAGCAGTGACTCGGACGACATCAGAACAGAAGCTCAAATCATAGACTTATCGCCTTCACCACACCATCACCAGCCCGAACCAGAAGAGGACCAACATCGGCCGCCTCCGGTACAACGACAATCAACCCTTAAAAACAATTTAACCGCCAACAGCGTCAACAGTGTGTATTTGGACGAGGATGATCCGGCGAATAACAACGTCACGGCGCCGTTGCGCGGGCCGGAGAACGGCGACGCCATCAACATGGTGAAACCCGGGCTGAAGAAGCCAAACTCGCCATCAGGCGGAACCAGGAACAGCCATATATCACTTCCGGGTGAGCTTATAGATTTGACCTCTGAGTGCAATCAAGGTTTTGTCGGGGACCCGGAAGAGACGGGTGCATGCAATAAAGTTGGATCGAAAGAAAAGTCTGACATTGCTGAGGATATTGTGTAGAGGTAGAAAAACGCGTAAGGGGACATCTTAAGACACTCTAGTCCTTTTATGAGGAAGGATTGTCAAAGTGATGAGGGAAAAAAAAACATTAAGGAAGCTTTTTTTCCTTTTTTTTGAACTGATGATTATTTATTCTGTATCAGATGAGGGCGACACTTTCTAGCTGATCGAAACAAATACAGAATCTGTGTTCTAGTAGTCTGAGTGTGCGTTCACAACATGTAGATGGAATGTATTCATACCTTTTGCCTGGAAAGTTTTTTATCCATCACTTCATTGGCATACAGAATAAAATATTTTCAATGTGCAATAAATCTTCATAGAAATATTTCAATATAGCCTTATTTATATCATCTTTAGTTACAAACGAAGCTCAGTTGTATGATTTATGTTATTAAAGTTCGTCATAGCAACTACAGTATAACGAATTTGACCTCTTTCCTTTAAATAACCAATCAGACGGGAAACCTGCAAAAATAAGTAAGTGCTCGGATGTTCGAAGCTAGTCTAATTTGTTTTTATTTTTCCCTTCTGTTATCAATAATTGGTTAAAAACTTAGATTTCATGTGTAAGCCTGATTGTATATATTGAAGTATTTGATCCACACAAAATTGTTTAAATGTATTCCCGCATGCCCCTTTGATTTCTATAATTTCAGTTTACAACGCAAAAAATGCCACACGTTATTTTATTTATTTGTTATTGAAATGTAACTAGATTATGCATGTATCAATGAAGACGAATATCAATAACAATGAATTCTAACTTTGAGAGTAATATCACACTTTTTGTAATATCACAGTGTCAGTGTCACATGGTGTTACCAAACAAAGACCGTTCAATAGTACCACATGACTGTTAATGGAAACCTTTGTCTGTTATTGGTCGGTAAGGACTTGGTCTGGCCATAAATGCCAAAAAATAATTATACAAAATTAAAATATAGAATATAAAAATAAACGAAAATGACGAGAAAGTTTGCTTTCATTCATACATTCATATTAACATTTTAAAAATCGCATTATTGTCGTTGTTTTCCACGCCAAGAAAAGTTTGTATTGTTTTATTCCCCGCGTGTGTATGTGAACAAATAGTTTAGACATGACTCATGACGATTTACTGACTGTTTTTAAACCCCAGTTACATCTAAGTATATTCATACGATATTGTTCCTACTTAAACACTAAATTGTATATATTCGAGATGCACTTTTCAAAGCTGAATCACCACTTTACTTTTTATCCCCACATTATTTTCCACTATTATAGATACCCACTCCAACAATATTTCTTTGCCAGGTATTATATATGTAAACTTTTGATTGTCGATGCGAGATCAAAGGATATATATTTAAGTGATCTCCCTTTCTTTCAGCCTGCGTTCTGCTATAGGTCCACGAGATCTATCTCTTTGTGCCGACTTTGTCAATAAATATAATCAGAAGTACAGTTTTCTTTCTTGCAGCTCCAGATATCACTGCTTTCTTCTTCTAAACTAACACACGAGCTTATTCAGTACTTTTCCTCTTCGAGCAATCTCTATTTTAATGTCTTGTTTACTCCTGTCTTATGAAAACAAAACTATTACTTCTTTTACATGTGTAGCGATGCGTCAAATTCTTTACTGACGTACATGTTTCTGCAGAATACCTTTTTCCTTTACCAGCATAAGATTTCTGTTAAGTAGACCTTTTCTGATTTGGCTGTAAATTATATTTCGTATTGCCTTTTTGTCAAAAATACTAGTATTTCATAGATATTTCAAAGACTACAATTTATGTAAGAAAACAAATACATTCAAACATCCATTGAAAAATATCAATCATACCATACATTACAATAACACACTGCCATGAATCTATGTAGCAACGTTTAAAGGTGCTAAAACTGAAAATCGTTTTGGGGTGTACTTCAATATATCGAGTTTACCTAGTGGCATAAAATTGTAAACATTTACGGAATTTACCTTTCAACATAATAAACAATAGTCATTTTGCTCCTCGTATTCCAAACTCAATATTCACGCATTTAGTATTGATTTATAGAACTGATGTGACTTGAACTTTTTTTCACGTCTGGCGAATTATTATCATTTCAGAGCAAGAATATTGAAGCATAGATATATGATGTTTAGCATACCAATTGAATATGAAGCTACAATGTATTTATAGCTAAATAAACACATATTGCTTTTTTACTTCTACAATGTGCTTTTGTCTAGGAAGAATGCAATTGATGATCAATAAAATAATACTGCTGTACCGAGTAAAAATATGAGTCTTGAAATTTGCTTTGCTTTTAGTTTCGCATGGTGAATGGGTAACAAAATCTGCGGCATGAATATCATTTTCCTCTATTTACTTTTAATTCGTTGCATGATCATTATCTAATCATGTGTTGCATGTCTAATCCTTTATGTATGGTGATGTTATATCTTTGCTAATGTTAATTGATTGAATGAACAAGGTATATGAAAATCAAGGAAAGCAGCTTTATATTTACTGAACCGGCGATCTTGCTTGGACAATGTTTTTATCATATTCATCATGATATCTTTCATTTCTTGCCATGATTTTTTTCTTCAGTGCTGAATAATTCTGCCATGTTTTAATCATTATTAATAAAGTGACAACGTTGAAATCTAATGCAATTTCAGGAGAAAAAAACCCTGGATGTAACAAAAGATAATATTATTGGTGATTTGGAAATATTTTTTCAATTCTGTTAAATTTTGTTTTGTTCACTTAAGAACACTTATCATTACATATAAAATGATTGTTGATACAAGTAGCATTGCAACTTAACTAACATTGAAGAAAGCACTTAACATATTTTACAGTTCATTCCAATAATCATGTTAACATCATGCACGCAATAATCTTTGCACTTTCGTAAGATACTAACACGCATGATTTACATTATTATGAATGGTACAAAGCAGGAACCACTTATACCACGTAAATTCTTGTTTCAGAACTTCATGCATGTTCACTTCATGGTTCATTTTATTTCTAATAACTCTCCACATTCAGGTTCTGTAGATGACCAGCAGGACGAATCTGAGACAGCTTGCCTAATCCGTGAAAGCGTACTCTAGTGGCGCCAACTATCGTTATCACGTGACCCAACTGGGCCAGCCAATGGGAAACGAGCGCTGTACTGTGCGTGCTGAATACACGCAAGAAGAGCTCCGCGGACTACGTATAACTAACACGTAGCCTTTGGGTGGATAGCGAGTTCCATTATTAAAGAGACGGACAAATACTAACCCATCATGTGATATGTTGAACGCGTTCTGCTTCTTGAAGGGGTGCATTTTCGAGATTTTAACACCGTCCACGAAGTTACCAAGAGCTAAATTTAATGAGCACGGGTAGTTAGAAAAGTACGTGGAATAGTAGTTCTTTACGCACAAAAAGGCAGACAAAAAGTGTGAAGTAGGCGATAAATAAAGTACACGTAGATTAAAATCATTACGCACGTCCCGATACATATACAATCGTGACCCCAGGCTTGAAGTTATTGATAAAGATGTAGATTTTTAATTAAAGCTATGCGTGCATGAATTTAATTATCTCTCGTTATGTTAATCACATAGTCTGAATATAATATTTATTATCATACTAATCTCCGAAGTCTGCCGGTTCGGACTATGTCTGAAGAATGTTGATCTGATCTCTTCTCACCTTGATCGACATGCTATTTATTTCACATTGCATACCTCGGTCACACCGCCACACCGATTCTATACCGACACCAAACCAATAAAATTTTGATCATAATAATAATAATTTAGTAATTTTGAATTATGTTCGGCGTGATAGCGGTCTGGTTTCGGCTTCGTTTTGTGTGAGTCGGGTTATAGTCACACCACCTAACTGACTCCATACAGACTCATTATTTGCCGCTTGGGGTAATGTTTTGTTCAGTTAGTAGTCGGTCTCGGGTCGGTCTCGTTGGTGTGAACGGGGTATTGACAGGTACATGTTCACACTGATCTGGGTATCAATTTTATATATTTGTGTGAACTGATCCATGTCATTGTATCAATAAAGTCGTTCGGGTTCGCACAACAAATGTATACATTCATGTAGTTTCGTACTTCTTTCTATGTCACTGCCTTATAAAAACTCCTTTATAGCATTTACAAATTCTATCCATCTCTCCCCACTTTTCCTGTCTGTCCTTGTAATTCTATGTCAGTGTCTCCCTCTCTCAATTCAATATTTTCTTCTTTTTCTCTTTAACCTCTCTCTCTCTCTCTCTCTCTTTATCTGTCTAAGTTTCTCTCTCTCTCTCTCTCTCTCTGTCTCTCTCTACGTGTCTCTCTCTCTCTCTCCCCCTCTCTGTCTGTCCCTCTCAATCACTCCCTACCAATGTTAGTTCCTCCATTTCATCTGTCCGAAGACAGACCTCAATTACCATAGGTGGGTCTCAAATTGTAAATGGTAAAATGTTGCACAATTAGAACAGAACACCGTTTCACAAATCTTGTCATCGCTATCAGGTTCTAGGCATGATAAAAAGCTCATGAAAAGCCTGACATTTTATTGGCTAAGAGCAATCATGTCGTAGATCTGGGGCAGTTGTTATTGATGACACACGTTTTATGAAACAGGGTCCCGGTGTAGTGTGTTTATAAATACATGTAATAAACAACCATGAAAATGTCTTCTGCAACGAATTTGCTTGTGTTGGTTGATGTATTGCAGAGTGATGTGAGTTTGTCGATTGTAGATATCACCTCATATTTTTTACACTCGGTGTTAGCTATTATTTATTCAAACCAATCGACCAGTTTACTAATGTTGCCTGATTAAATACATAATTCTTCAACAAAAAGCGCTTTCGAATACCCAAAAGCTTGCACGAGGATTTCCCAACACATCGTTGGCTAAATTCAAAAGTTTGAGGTTTTACCATGTGGGTAGGACTGTCGGGTTTGAAAGTGGATAGAAAGAAAGTGAGAGGGAGAGTGGTAATCTTTCTATTTCGTCCTATGGAGGACTAATTATATGGATAGAAGTAGCACAATTAAAGAGAGGTATTCTTTCGTGAGAGGAGTCCTAAAGAGGATTGGTGAACAAGGTAATGAAAGGGAAGAGAGATCGAGGCTCGACGTTCCGACCTCAAGAGTGATGCATATTTCATTGAATTTGCAACAGAAATTCGTTCAAACATTAAAGTAAATTTAAAAGGTCATCATCAGAACTATGGGAAGGAATAATCGGATGACTAGTATCCATATTTTGATTGTATTACATTAGTAAACTGGTCTTTTGTTTTAGGATAACAAACTAATTACTGTAACGTTTGTGGTGTGGTTTATACGTAACAATACCTGGCATGGAATTTCGGTGTTTGAAGTAGACTAAACTTTTACCATCACGTTTGTCATTAATGTGTTCACAATATACGCACATTCAAAATCCACACTTTAAACATGTATACGACTGCCAGACTACACTTTAGAGTTTTCAAGAAATATGTGTGTATTGTTGTTATGCATGTTGTATTATACCATGTGATTTTTTTTCACTCGTGTAAAATATGTATAAAACGTTGCACATTATACAAAAGGAGTCGGCTTTCTTTCATATATCATATTGTACATAATATACAGATAGATTGACTGATGGTTCCGATTATGTACAATTTACCAAATGTTTATCTACTCTTATGTAGAGCACTATACTATTTTATATATACATGTACATGTACATTGTGAAAAGAGGTATGGTATACAGTGATGTAACCGATGTTATGATTGTAAAATAATTGCCAGTGGATATGAGTTTCTTTACAATAAATAACATTTAAACGTATATGAGCGCCTTATGTGTTCACATATTATCTATATAATATATGGGTTCGGTTGTGACATACATGTACATGTAGAATATCAAACAAACAATGATTTTCTCGACGTGTTTAAGAAAAAAGGTGAATATCTTGTGTTGGCTAACAAGAATATAATATTTCCTCGTCTTTAAGGAAGCCTAATACCCCATATTATCAGGTCAAACATATTTCACTTTTGAAAGAATACTGTTGCTATAACATGTCAAAATCTTTGCTTTTGGAAAAAAACAAATTTTCTGCAAACAAATTGTTTGCAGAAAAAGGTTTAGAATTGACTATATAAAGTTGAGAATACAATGCAAAAGTAAAACCATAATTTGGTCAACGCATGTCTCTGTATACCCTTGATTCTACCTTTCTTCATGCCTTTCTTTCTCTCTCTTTCTGTCTCCGTCTCTCTATTTTTCTATTTCTCTCTTTCTCTTTCCCTCTCTCTCTCCAAAGATGAAGTAAAGTATAAATTATGGAGCATTTCATTTCATTTTGTGTGTGTCTTTCCTATAGGAGAAGTTTGTCTCTGTGACAAACCTCCAATACCATTAGAACGGTTTGTAAACTAAAATCCCTGAATTCCTATTGTTCCATCCTCACAAGATGGCAAAATATACATGTAGTATAATATAACAAATGGTAACAGGCTTACATGTATATCATGCCAGTAATAACGTTATCTGGAATTCAGTGAGGACTGGGAGTTGGAATTACCTCAAAAGTTATCCTTGTTTATTCATCATTGGTTGGACATGGGAACTATATCAACACTAAAAATATGTATAGTCTCAGCTTTACATGTATTAGTCAAGTCAGTTTGACTAATATCCTTTAGAGCGTACACTGCAATGCCAGATGTTTGAGATTTTGTTAAATAAATTTAATAGTTTGGTGATGCTGGCAAAACTATTATGTTCTGAGTCTCAAGGTCTGAGCTTTGTTGTGTCAAAAAATGGCTGAACTTATATAAAAATCTATTATAAAGTTGTAACACTGCTAGAGGAGTATTAAAAAAACTAGTGAGCATGTTTTCATATTTGTCAAAGAGAAAAAAAAGCACATAGAATTGTGTGTAATGTGCACACTTTTTTAATTTGTCTTTTAATTTGTTATAGAATGAAGGCAATAAAAAATGAATTATTATACAAAGAAGTGTGGTATGTTTCAATTGTCATTATTTTCTGTATATCAAATCGGCTCATACAACAACTACCCCCCTCCTCCCTAACATATATTACACCCTCTCCCGATGGCAATGATCCCCTAGTCATCTACACCCAATCTCTCAAGTTTTTCATCCAAGATAGATATCTGAGGGTTAATATTTTTAAGGATGTTGTTTTTAAGAGTAATTGTCCATGTGCAAAGTTTCTTTCTTTTAAACTAGACACTAACATTTCATTCAGAGTTTTCACTCGAACTGCATTTGTTTGTCTTTCATCCTACAATGACAAAAATAAAAAAAATCCAGTTTTCTTGAAAGAGGACAAAGTATAGAAATTTCCAGATTAAATGTTGACTATGTGGGTCGTGTTTGTCCACTTATATAAGGATTGCCAAGTGGTACCTCTTCATCCTGTTCAAAACTGTCATCACCTATTTGGAAGGGGCGACATGTGGCACTGCATATATCAGGAGACTAAAGTGTGCTAGTTTTCAAAGACCATATCCGATAAAAATACAACTTTATATGAATGGAAGACTGAATGCACATAGAATACAAATATAAAGGAAAAGTATCAGGGGACTAAAGTGTGCTAGTTTTCAAAGACCCTGTCCGATAAAAATACAACTTTATATGAATGGAAGACTGAATGCACATAGAATACATATATAAAGGAAAAGTATCAGGGGACTAAAGTGTGCTAGTTTTCAAAGACCCTATCCGATAAAAATACAACTTTATATGAATGGAAGACTGAATGCACGTAGAATACAAATATAAAGGAAAAGTATCAGGGGACTAAAGTGTGCTAGTTTTCAAAGACCCTATCCGATAAAAATACAACTTTATATGAATGGAAGACTGAATGCACATAGAATACAAATATAAAGGAAAAGTATCAGGGGACTAAAGTGTGCTAGTTTTCAAAGACCCTATCCGATAAAAATACAACTTTATATGAATGGAAGACTGAATGAACGTAGAATACAAATATAAAGAAATAACAAATTACGTTCTCTTTTAGTATTGCAAAAAAGCAAATTATGAACTCATTTTCTGCACACCTCCAAATTACGAGTCAACAGGGGTCCAACTCGCCGCAGTTACGGTGACGACATTGCAGTTTAATTGCAATTACTGCAGTCATTCTCATTGACTTCACATAAGATGATGTCATAAGTTGTAAAGCTAGTTTTTAGGTCGACAACTTTAGATTGTCAAAGCTCTAGATTTTGGGTTTTCAGAGAGCTGTTACTCCTTTGACAGACACTAAACTAGCATATAATTGATAGTATTGCAATCTATGGCTTATATAAGCTTTCCTTTGAATGTAATTCATCTATTTCATTTCCACTTCCTACATGGTCTTAAATCACTCTGCTGAACAAAAAATAAAACCAGTTTTTAGGATACCATATTTCATTCATAACATTATCAATTTTGGTAGGATTTTAAGTAAGATCCTTACTCCAGAGATTCTGAAACCATTTCTTCATTCACAGACACACACACACACACACACACACACCACTTGCCCGCCATTAATTTACATTAAAAACCCAAATACATGAATTAAATAACTTTCAATTTAAATACAGTTGTTTCATTGCATAGTTTTTAATTCCCATTTTAAACTCACAATTACATCAAATATTATAATTTAAATATCATTCTTAGATGTCATGAAATTTTTAATGAGTTTTAAAGTAATCAATGTACCAGACCAGTACAATACAAATTTACATATAATTAATTTCAAAGTATGGTACAAGCCTTAATTGCCAATATCTATGTCTGTTTAACAGACAGGGCAGTAAGCAAACGAGCAAGAAATCAAATAATTCATATATTTACAATATATCATAATAATAATAATAATATATAAGATTTATAAGGCGCCAAATCCACTTGACAATCAAATGCTCAAGGCGCACACACATACCCTGAGATCATTGCAATACTTATTATTTACATGATATGCCCTCATTAAAGTGGATTGTTTTCCTTTGGTCATTTCATTTCATAATCTAATTAACACTGTGCAATTATAATGCAAATATAATTAATTATGAATTTTTCATTCATCTTGCCAGCACCTTTTTACACATGGCAAGTACACATGATTATTTAGTATGCACTGCTAATCTTGTAATGATTCATAAAATGTAATGGAATAAACTACATGTACATTGCATTTACTGAATTGGACAGGTATATGATGATGCATATCAACATAATACAGTCTTTAAGTCGTTAATTAAAATTTAAATCACAATTTAAGTAGAATATTCAAAAAGTGGTCCAAGGAAACTGACCGCCTGACACCCACGTCAATTAAAAGCCATTATACTCATGTGTCCCGCCACCTCAAAAGTAAAAACTATCAACAATTTCTCAGAATCAAGTTTAAGATCTTGATTCCATAGACAAATAAATGGTATAATTTTTCATGATTTCTATTTATATTTGTACTTTTCCTGAAACTGAAATCACTTTTACTTGTTATTTTACATGTGACTTGACAAGAGTTCACTTACACATCAATTTTTAAATATTAACTTTCCAGAGACAAAATTGAACCAGCTTTAACTTGGTCCATTTTTATTAATATGAGACAAAAGATTATAAATTTATAGAGTTTATATCAAGTGTTTTGTCATTCCACTTTAAAATTAGAATGTACATGACAACAACAGTTGCTATTTCACCAAGGCTACTTAATACCGTAAGTCAATTGTACATGCAAAGTCAATTGCATGAGATATCACCATTTTCAACATGAAAAATAGAGCATAAGTACAGACAAAAATGAGTTTAAAAAATGATTAAAAAAGAAATTGTTTCGGTCATGAGGAAAACGACACATGACTATTATTCAATGCTGCAAAATGTTGAATAAAATTGTTTTTTAAAACTTCATTTTCTGGTGTCTTCTCATTGGTTCTGAAACCCTATAGTCTGTACTCCGTCTAAATAAGAACTTAAAATCCAACACTGGATTTAGGCTTCATCTACAGATGGTTTGAATGAAAGATGCTAGACCGAAGTGTAAGTTTCCCTTTGTAGAACAGGACTTGGTCCTTGCATCAGGTTTAAGGGAATTATGAAATAAGGAAATACTGTCTTTGCGATTAAAATGGCAGTACGATTTCTAGCTCTATCAATTATTCCTTTTCATCATCAATTGATACAACTAAAATAACCCACAATTTCTATAGAGCACACCACTTCTTCTATTGTCTTCTATTGTCTTGGGAGGTATAGAGGCATTGGGGTCGAGTGGCTTGATCCCTTGACTAGGAGAGCAAAGGTGTTGGATTCAAGCCCCTGCACAGCACTTATATTATATCTTCACTGCTCCTCTCTACCACTGTCTTTATTGAAGGATGCAAACACATTTTGATTGGATTAGCATACTATACACACCGGTTGACTTTGATGCCCTATGCATACATGTACATGTACTTCCAAATTTGTGTGATATACAATACATAGGCCAATTTGTGGAAGCACACACACTGTGCCTATTTAATTCTGTACATCTGGAAAGATATCCCTAGAAAGGCAATTTTTCAAGAGATTATACAATTGCCTATAGAGTACCAAAGTGTGGCGTCATACTGGCCAAGTGGTCAAGGTTGTTGGTTCCAAACAGTTTTGTGCTGAACAATGGTGTGGTGATCACACCAGCCCTTAACACTGAATGGGCACTGCTCCAGCCAGTTGCTTGAAGGATATTGCAGTGGACATCTTGCGCAGGCAACATTGTTAAGAACCAGCATCGTGGATGATGAGTGAATATGATGTAAGCACTTTGATACTCTAACAGAAATTTTGAAACGTTCAAGCATATCAACAGCACTTGATTAGCACTTAAGTAAAGAAACAGAGCATTTCATACATGTAAAACCACAATGCATTCTAGTATGGTTTTTGGAATGCATTAAATGAATACAGACCAGCATGAGGGCCCTATGCCTGTAACTTGAGGGATCACATTCGAAGCACAGCTCTGTTCTGATAAGCAAATGGCTGATTGCATGCTTGTTGGGAGAGGATGCTCAGGCACTGGCTCAAGACCTGTTGACATAAAAATGCAATTAATTGGGTTAATCTGCAATAAAAAGCACTTTCAGAGAATAATTCATAGCTACCATTAGAACTAGAGGAGAAAATTGTGTTATATTGAGATAAATTAAGAGTAGAATATAAATCATGTTATGGAGTAAATGCTATCTCAACTAATACACATTTATTTTTTTACATACTTCATGGTAATTCTTGTTTTGGCTTTTGTGAAAGTCAGGTTTCATTGTTACCAGAACTTCAGATCACATTTACAGAAAAAATGTACAGAATATGGCTCAAAGAATCAAACTCCAAACTTAAGACCTCTTCCAATTTTGTATCCAGTATTTCCACATCCCCATCACATCCACCCACCCCTTCTTTCTCTCTGTATCTCTGTTTACATAATTGTGTAATTTAAAAACAAACATAATTGGGGAGATATCCTTGTTACTCTGAACATGCTCTCATTTCACTTACATTTCTGGTATCTTGTGGTTCAATGACCCCATCGTTCCACATTCTACTTGAGGCAAAGACGGCAGTAGACTGTTTCTGGAATTTTTCTCGTAGTTTTTCTTCAGTTTCAGGCTTCCCTGACTCCTAAAGATTATACAAACAAAAGAAAATATAATATAAATATAAGGGCATAATCGATCATCATTATAGGTGTCAAAAAGGGTAATAAATTATAATGACACAAGTAAGCGGTATAAGGAAGGTCATTAACATTCTTATTGCATTAAACATGAATTTTGTATTTTCCTGATAATTTTGGTTTTCCTATATTTGCTCTTGTGATAATTGCTCCATGATTTATTTCATCACCAGTAAAGGGTTAGGATAATAGGTCGGGGGTTGAAGTTAAGAGTTTGATTAGTATGGAAAATTGACCTGGAGTCATTGTTGCAGGAGCAAATGTTAAACAACTGAAAATTCCACATTTTCAAGTTTCGACGGTTTCATCACCATTCCTCTGACAATATTCTTTATCATAGAATCTGTATATCCTAGTGGAAGTTGAAGCCACATACCTGTGCAGCAAGTGTAGCCATTTCTTCTGGATTCTGGAGTCCTACTCTTGCATTAGGCCACATGAATACAAAGCGAGGGTCAAAGGAGCTACTGCACTGTATGTACACAAACAAAAAGGGAGAAAATTGAACACATGATTAGAAATGAGATTAATGCAACTGCATCTCAATTCTGCAGCAATTTTACTTCAATAAGCCTATTTCGTAATATACCCAAGTTAATGCAAACGTCTTCATGAAGTGCCTCAATATTAATTATTTCATTCACCTGTTACGATTGTATCTCAAATTCTAAATAACCAGAATGCGATTTGCATACAACATTTTGTTGCCAGGTAGGACAAACTTTATGACTTGTCCTACCAAACAACACATAATATGTGCCATTCGCAATGCGACCGTTTAAATATATTTAATTGTACCAGGTGAATGGAATCATTCGTATCCAGGCACTTCACAAAGACTTATGCACTAAATTTGGTTACATTGCGAACATTTTCTACCAAGTGCTATCTTCCTTTATTGTAGGTCCCCTAAAGAGAAAAGACCCTCCGAGTCACAAATTTGGAAAAATATGATTTTGGGGTCTTTTTGTATGATGGAACAAATGGGAAAGTTGTCCGGCACTATATCACAATGGAATGCTCAATTCATCCAAATTCAAATGCCTATTCGTATAGTGATTATAACTGTCAAAACTTAAGAAATGTTTTACTTTTTGTCCAATTTTGTTCAAACTTTCACCAGTCTGCTTCTGTGATTTTTCTACTCTGCTTACTTTAAAGTTGTTTTCTCTAAAGGTTAATTTCCCTTGAAGTCATTATTGCCAATGCTTACCATAGCGAAGCTACTTGAGCCATAGCTGCTTCCCACCATGACCGTGATCTTGGGCACCGTCATGCAGGCCACCACGGCGGCCATCTTGGCCCTTGCCTTGATAGTCTCGCCCATCAGCTCATGGTTCCCCTCCGCCCAGCTCTCGTTCTCGGACACTGACTGCAGGAAGATGAGGGGGATGTTACGATGCTGGCAAAGCTCTGCGAAGTGCGCCCCCTTGGTGGCGGCATCGTGGGACAGCTCGCCATCGTTTGCTGCGATTCCCACCAGGTGTCTAGCGGAGAGAAAAGACAGACACTTTATCATTTAGCGAAAGCAATCATGTAGGTGTCATGGTCGAGGGGAAACGTCGCCGCACTGTCGATCAAAAGGTCCGCGGTTCGAGTCCCGCTGTGGCAGTAATGCCCTTTGGCAAGACATTGATCTACATTTGCCACACTCAACCCAGGTGATGCAAAAGTATGAGGATGCAATATTATGCTTGAAAATCACTTTACAATCTCACTCCACTAATTTAAGTCTTTACTCAGAGCCACAAATATGTGTGGGTTCCTTATGTAAGTGGGACACCAAAAATGTCACAAAGTGGGTCCCTAATTTATGGAATTACCCAAATACAAAACATTATTGGATATGTAGAGTAGAAGACTTACCCCTTCACAAAGGCAAATCCAGTAATGAGAGTAGGTCCGTAAAGTTTTTTGAACTCGTGGAATCTGCTCCCATCCACTAATCTCGCTAAGATCTGAAAGAGATAAAGAGAGAAAAGAGAAAAAAATCTATCAAGAACAATTTATAGAGGCAAGAAAGCAGTCATCAAAGACAGGTGGACCTTTAAACATAATTTTACGTAAGAACTGGTTTTCAAGGACAGGTGCACACTCTCTAGGGTAAATTTGAAAATATGTTTTTCAATTTTTTAATGAACATTCTGCAAGATTAATTACCTACCAAGTGCACCTCTTATAATGCTTTATCTACAAAATTACAATTTTCCCAATTTTTAACAACTGTTATGTAAAATTGTTACATTTTTCCAATTTCCAAAGCTTTTTTATATTAGAAAACATTATTAAATAATAATTTTTTTTCTTTTTTTTCTTCAAGTTAATTCTTGGTTATAATCCTTTCAAAAACATTTTAAGAACTCCATGTGCCACACAATCTAAATGAGTTTCAAAGCTGAATTCAAAGTCAAGGGTTTTCTTCAAGCTTGTACAAACAATGTGAGCTAAAAACAAGCATGCCTAGAGATAACTCACAAACTTTATGATTTAAGTGGCTTGATAACTTGGTCAAAGTCTACTTCGATGTTTGTTTTAAACATTACTGTTAGCTCACTTCTCAATCATAGAAGGCCATGCATAGAGAAGAAAAATTTGTCAATAAAATAACCCTTTTCAGTCAGACTGGGCATAAAGGCTCATTCACATAGTTCATAGTTCACAGAGTACACTGTGACGGTGTGTCTTATAACACACAAATTAGTGAGCATGTGTAGGACCTTTGTTAATTGCAGGCAGCTTCTTGTTTAAACTTTCAAACCCCATTTGAAATTCATTTAGTAAAACCTGCCGCGGTTAGGTAATAATAATATTAATAGGTACAGGTACATGTATATATATGATCGAGCCTTAATTCAGAACTCCACACTAACCTTTTTTGAAGGGGGTCAGGACATAATTTTTTAGTCAGTATGCATAAGCCTAATGTCAAAAAATTCAAACTTTGGGGGTCAGGATTTTAGATTTTGGGCACTTGTGTGTCCCTGGCACCTGTTAGTGACATTTATAACCAGTTTCCTCGCAGAAGTGGCCTGAAGTCAGTTTATTTCTTTTAAAATCCCCCTAAATACCAAAGATCACAAAAGACTTTGAGATTCAAGAGCAACTTGAGCTCATTCAATCACTTCTGCACTATTGTGATAAGTTAAAAAAATTAATGTCTCAAAGCAATTTCTGTTCTTTCGAGTTTAATGATTAAGTATTTAAAGTGTACCAAACTCGTGAAACAATATTTAGTATACAGCTAGAAAAAGAAATTCACCCAGCATTTTAAGAGTTATCAGGTAAAAAGTATGAAGAAGGACAACGAACAACATAAAACATGACGTACGGAACACAAGTCCGATTTGGGATTTGTGCGCCACATTCACATTCACATTCTACTTCGAGCAATTACTGGAG